>CAUZXS010001431.1:20000-70000 GCA_963585895.1 Sepioteuthis lessoniana | reverse complement strand
CTACCATGATAGCCATCACAACACGGATGTTAAGAGAGAGAGAGAGAGAGAGAGAGAATTATTCCTTGTTTTTTCTCAATATGCAGTGAAACTCTGTGTTGTGATATAAGTCACTCTCAAATACTTTTTGATATTATGTCTTCCCTACGCTATTTGGGCGATAACGTTTTACGCAACACATTAGTTTTGGAACGGATGGTGAATATACAAGATAGTCAGATTGGGTTATATATATATATATATATATATATATATATATATATTCCCTCTCTCTCTCTCTCTATATATATATATAAGTTAATTGTCACTGCGAGTCGTCATTAAACATGACCCCGGTTGAAAAGACAGCTTAGTGGAATGAAAGAACAAAACAAAAATGGCGAAAATAACGCTACCAAAAGACAGCATGATTTTACCTTGGCGACCGACATTGTAGTCTTAATTTCTTTCACCTTTTACACTCGTAATCTTGCCACCAGCCTACATCCACGCCTTCCATCTACAGTTCTTTCTAAAACCACTTTCGTTTCCATAGCTGTTTATCTATTGCCAGGTGGGTACTATTTATAAAATAGGGACACGCCATGCGACATTGATTAATATCAGAGCGGTTACTGGCCACAAATGAAGAATAACCATCCATGTGAATCTTTTAGGAGTAGGGGTGTCCTCGTGGTGTAATGGTTAAAGCGATGGACTGCGAAATCGTAATATGCGAGTTCGTACTCCAGTTGCGCTATTACGTTCACTTTCGGGCAAATACCCTTGGGAAAGGTATGAACCGCCTTATCCTACCAGCTATGGGTTAAATAGTACCACTACTGTTCTTCTAGGAGAATATCTTTGGCATTAAATAACCTACAAAGTTGATATGCCATTAAACAAAGAAACCAAACCAAAATTTTAGGAGTAATTTTAGACAAATTTGTCTAATTGATTTTAAGCATTTTCACTTTTCTAAGTCGTTTATTAATTAATTTATCTATTTCGTGCTATCTCTATGGGTCGTTTTTTGTTTCAAGTAATCTTACGATCTTTGACAAAAATCGCACACACACACACACGCACAGTGTTCCTCTTTTTCTCTTTCTCCCACTCTCTCTCTCTCTCTCTCTCTCTCTCAGAAATATATCTTACTGCATGCTGCCAAAACTTCCGCCGACAATTTCCTGCTATCATTATCATGAGCGTCTGCCTTGTCTGCGAGACTTAGAACTCTGTGAATGTATTTTAAACAGTCGGTTAAGGTCATTCCCGAATGTGGTGCCTTGGGTATCTCCCCAAAATTTATATGATGGCGAGGCTTCAGTTTAAAAAAAAATGTGTGTATGTGTTTATATATATATATATATATATATATATATGAACTACAACAGGCTTTGTTAAACGTCGGACAATTTCACTCCGTGCAGTTTTTTCAAAATAATTTCACAAGTTTGAAAAAAAATAAAAAAAAGGAAAACTTGTGAGACACTCTTAGCTAATCATCTTCAATGAAATATGTATAAAAGATATTGTTACTAATATATATATATATATATATATATGTGTGTGTGTGTGTGTGTGTATATTAGTAAACAGTGTTGAAAAGTAATCATGGAGGTCATCAGTGATGTTTCACCGGCTTCCTTGCAGGTTTCGGGTTTTAAAACATCATATCTGCTCCATTGGTAACCCTTGACCTATTTCCAGTCTGCCTCTTCTCATGATGCGCTCCATTTTTTAACCTTTGCAGGTTATTTAATGCCAAATCCATCCTTTTAGAAGAACAGTAGTGGTACTACTTAACCCATAGCTGGGAGATTAAGGGGGTTTATACATTTCCTAAGGGTATTTGTCCAAAAGTGAACGTAATAGCGCGACTGGAGTTCGAACTCGCTTACTACTAATTCTCAGTCCATCGCTTTAACCATTACACCACGAGGCCACCCCCTTTGTACTTCCGCAAAATCTGGTATCTTCTTTTTTGTATTTGTCACGCTCCCTACCAAAGGGTCCAGTGCGACACTGGACTTTTTTTAAAGTACCATAGCCTAGATACACCCAGCGGCTAAAGAAATACTTCGGGCCTCATCAGCATTATCCTAAAAAGGATCGCCTTAGGCGCCAGGCGGTAAACCTAGCCTCACCGAGGAAGGTTAGAACCTTGGAGGACGACCTACTGAGGCTATAGGAGAGTCGACCGTGAGATGCGAATGTTGGGCTTCCTCGGGACCCACGTCAGACAAATCAGCTATACATTTTCTTTGCTACCAAAGCAGAAATTTGTTGTCTTATGTAGAATCGAAAAATCTCTTACGCATAACTCGTGCAGTATAAGCGGAATTTTGGCCCTGTTTAGACAGCACTACGATCAGGTTTTAGTAAGCTAACGTTCTGGGTTCAAGCCGGCCATCCTCTTCTGCACAGATTAAACAAAAAGTGTGGTCTCTTTGACCGATGAGGATGGCCATTCTTACTAACGGCACCTGGTGATTCACTTTTCTTTTGTCTCCGGCCACACCTGATTAATGGGTTGATTCGAACAGCATACCCTCTTGTCAAGGGTTATATTATGCCTCGATGTTAGAAAATCACTTTCATTCTTGGTTCATATTTAAATTTTTGGTCACGTTGTTTCTTAAATGATTGTTTTTTTCGAATACGAAAAATTTATTTAGTAGAAATATATGACCTAGAGATGGGAGGGTACGACCACCCCAAGCAAGTGTGGGCCTGGGTCTAATGGAAATAAAGAGGTACTATAAACATACACAAGATCCTTTTTAAGTGGGGAGGTACCAATCCTCTGCATGGAATATCATCATCATCATCATCATTTCGTGCAGCTTGCACGGATATCCCTGACCCTCTCTCGCCACTTCTCCCTATCGTTCATCGCCTCCGGCCGGTCTTCAGAGCCACATCCTATATGCCCACATAGCTGCTGTATTTATGGTGGAGCTGGTCGTCCTGCTTTTGCCCGGCCATATGTGGGGTCCATAGGATTACATCCCTTATGAGCTCGTCTCTGCTTCTCCGGCAGTGTCCTGCATTCTGGTCCGTCTAACTTGGATAGTTTTCGTGATGGGAGACAGGTGACCGTATAGTTGGTTCCTTGTGGAGTGTTGCCGCCAGGACTTGTTGAATATTGCCAGCAGCAAAAACTTCTAAAATGCAAACAAACAATTCAAATAGCGACTTTTAACGTTAGAACTTTAGATAGAATAGGAAACTACCAGAGCTGACTTAATTTGCATACAAGAACACAGATACACGAACACCGAAGATGTTAAATATCACGATACTGGCAATGAATGGACGCTAGCCACTGTATCAGCATGGAAAAACTCTGTCAATGCCACGGTGGGAGGGGTTGGAATCCTTTTAGGACCAAGAGCGTTAAAAACACTAAATAGCAGGGGATATAGTCAGAGTAAAGTTATACTCATATTTACGGCGAAAATACCCATTTAAATTATTTGTTAAATCGACAAGTTTGGGAATAAAATCATTGAGGAATATCAGCTAAAAGAATATAGTTGAGTGTAACTTCAAATTCGTTAAAAAAAAAAAAATAAAACCACAACTTTAATTTTTCATTAAAAAACACTACAATGGTTCTAAAGATATTTTTCTGAATGTTTACCTTATCTAATAAACTATGTTCTTCTTTTTGTGAGGTTTACTTTGAAGAAACAGTTAAATAAAACACACACACACACACACACACACACACACACGTATACACCAAAAATAGTACCTTTTTTTTTCTTCGACAAATTTTTTTTCCCTCTTTCTTAAGTTTTGTAATTTAATTTTATCGTTCGTTTTTTTTTTATAGAGAAAACAAAATTATTCTCAGAGGGCATATATATATATATATATATATATATATATATATATATATAATATATATATATATATATATATATATATGCGTGTATGTGTGTGTGTGTGTGTGCTATTTTACCTGATTCTTTGTGGCAATTTACTAATCTTAGATTCGTTTGGCATAAGGTCAAGAGTATAGGGGATTGAATGAAAATCGAAAGTAAATAAATAAACTTATTCCTAATATATTTTCATTCAATTTTCTTTTTGGTTTGAGAGGTAGGGCGATTTTCTTTTTGGTTGGAGAGGTTGGGTACTTTTCTTTTTGATTTGAGACGTGGAGCAATTTTGTTCTTGATAAAAGAGAATTATTGGGTTGGCCGGTTGAAATCTTCGGCTTTATGACATAACCCTTGCAAGTTATTTACTGTGAAATCCTACTTATATATATATATATTATCATCCCCAGACAGACTATTTCGTTGTATCACAACTATTCAGTATGGCTAGACAAGAAATACGCTTGGAGCTGGGATCGAAACCCGGACTAATTTTACGTTTGACTTAGCATCATACCGCTCTGCCAGCAAGTGAACTAAGTTAGATTGGGAGTTAAAAGGCATTATGTTGTAGCTTTCGTTTGCTTACATTTTTGTCTTACCGGATACCAGAGAGCGCAATTCATTCAAAGAGCTTTGCATTATGCGAGTGGCAGCCGTAAATTCCTTCGCCAGTGTACTTAACCCTCGGGGTTTGGGAAATCGTATATATATATATATATATATATATATATATATATATATATATATATATATATATATATATGTGTGTGTGTGTGTGAATACATATATCTATTACTTATGAACGACTAGTTTGTACACATTTGTTTGTATACAGTTAAATTGGTTGAAGTATTGACATCTATCTCTAATAGTTTCATCTGCTCACAGTTACACTGCTTCAGTTATTGCTACATCACGGTAATAACACTATATAAAATTATTTATAAGTTTTCACACAGTTAAATATTGCTATTTGAGCTATAGATGGCACCCTAACATGTACAACTATTTCAGGCCAGAGTGGATCTGAGTTCACTGATAATCAAGGGGTACTCCACATTCCCCCAAAGCTCCAAGGCTGAAGCCTCAACATCTAACGATTTGTCTTTATTGGGAATCCTTTTGAGATGAGGCTTCTTAATCTGAGAATTATTTTTTTATTGCGGACTTTTGTCCTCATCTTGATAGGTTTTTATTTGTTGTTGTTTTTCTCACTACGTTTCGATCAAATTTCACCTCTGGACTTCTTCAGGTGATTAACTGCGACCTCGGATAGGAATGCTGAGTCATGTAACCGTATCCCCAGTAATTACTACCTTCTATAGTTGTTGTCTTCGGACCCCGTAGCGCTGAGTCTCTACGGTTCCAGGTGAGCATTGTCAGAAGATAGCGGTTTCAATTCCTACCCAAGCAAGCCAGATGTTTTCTTGGTCAAAAACGTGGTGCGATAGACAACAGTTGTTGTACGGTTACAAGACTCAGCATTCCTATCCGAGGTCGCGGTTAATCACCTGAAGAAGGCCAGAGGTGAAAATTGGCCGCAACGTAGGGAGAAAAACAACAACAAAAACCTACCAAGATGAGGACCAAAGTCCGCAATAAAAAATTAATTCTCATCTAACGGTTTAATGTCATACCAAGATACTTGTGGTGAGGTGGTTCTTACCCCTCTGCAGAGATACTTCGGCGTATTCTACAGCTCCAGTTGGCTGGACTGGAATTATTTCGTAATAAATAATAACCTTTTTAGTGTATCGTGCTCAAAAAGAATCAATGAAATTCTGTTATCTTTGGTTTAGTCGAAAATCAACTTCATATACAAAGAACTGTTTGGGGTGTACTGATCCATACCACTCAATAAAGATTGAATCCAGTGTTCTTTCTTCTCCAAAACTGGTTGCTTTGCCAAAAGTAAAAAGAACAGTAGAGGGGGAGACTATATCATCACTTTTCCTAAGCTTAACACAAAATGTTTCTGCCAGGATTTGAAATCTTGGCAGTCGAGTCCATTGTTCACTATCATCGTAGGAAATGGAGACGGTGATCCGAATTTAAATTCAAAACGAGGCTATATATTTTTCACATGATGCTAATACCCTTGGGAAATATATAAACCCAACTGTTCGGCCTCCAACTAGGGGTTAATGGTAGGGTAGACTGTGCTTTTTAACCTTGGTATAGCAACAAGTCCAGGAGAAGGAAAAGGAATTCAAGCCAGTTGTTGACCTGGTGAGGGATAGGCTACACCAGACAATTATTATCCCGGGCACGTTACATGAGAAGAAGAAGAAGAAGAAGAAGAAGAAGAAGAAGAAGAAGAAGAAGAAGAAGAAGAAGAAGATTTGTAATGCTTTATAGTGTAAGTGAGTTATTTCTTCAGGATAAAACAGATTTTTTTTTCTAAAATTGCATCTAATATTTTTTCTAAACATTGTAATACTTATTACGGATTAAGGATTCTTTCGGCATTTGCTTTTGTGTTTGTTTTTGCTCTCTTTGACGTATATCAATTATGAAGAGTAAGATATTTCAGAATGTATTTTTTTTCTTTTTGCTATATTTCTTTATGCGTGAGGACGAATGGCATTGAAGTCCCTTACGATAACAGGCTGTTTTGAACTTTAAGAGTACGGGTAGAATTAAACGCAATATTTGATGTATCGCTGTATTAGATAAAAAAAAAAACTATATCATGTTACTTACAGGGGTCTTTTTGCAGTAAAAATGAACAATATTAGTCGATCATTTCAAAACATCAGACATTGCCAACGGATTCGATTCACTTACCTGGAAAAAAGCAAAAAAGAGAAAAAATTAGAATATAATGAAGGTTAATAATAAGCAAATAATTAAACATATAAAGTTACATTAAACACACACACACACACACACACACATACACACAAATATATATATATATATATATTTATATATATATATATATATATATATATGCGTGTGTGTGCGTGTATGCGTGTGCGTGTGTGTGTGTAGTTGGGAAGCAGTCTTTCAATTAAGCATGTTTGATTAAATAATAAAGACACATATTGTATATATAATTTTATTAAGATCCTTTCAAGTTTCCTGATAAGTGTCTTGGTTTCAAGTTGGAATTGGTGGGTGAATTTACCAAAATTCTCCCGTGAACTTTCGGACCTTTCGTAGTCCATCATCAGGTATTGCTTGCATGTATAAAAACTGTTTTTTAAGGAGTTTTTGAAAAAGGTTTTAGGTTTTTTATGACATAACAAAATTTCGTAAACGCAGAGTTGGATAAAACTGAGATGCTGATGAATAGAAAAAAAGAAATCTATCAACTGAAATAGAACATTATCAGGAAATGTGGAATATTATAAAAAAATAAAGGCATTTAAATAAACAGTTCTATTTCAAACTATTCAGTTTAGCATATAAAAACAGTTCTATTTCAAACGATTTGATTTAGCATACAAAAACACTTCTGTTTGACACATAGATTGTTTAGTGTCATATTCCATCAGATTTTTAGTGTCATAAACAGGATACTCATTGGTGGGGTAGCCTTAACCCTCTGCAGAGAAACAGTCTGTGTACTCTACAGCCCTAGATGACTGAACAAAGGACTTTGATAAACAAGCAAAACATCCAATTGCGACAAGAAGATAAGCCCTAATATCAATTAAGAAAAAAATGTCATCTAGTGGATTTTTCTCTTCAAGGTGACCACTGAGTGAAAATGAAAGAAAATCAAAACATGGACAAATACTCAGGCCTTGCCATAAAACTAAGAAATCAGTGGAACGTGAGGATGACGGTGATACTGATAGTGATTGGTGCACTAAGAACATGAGGATAACGGTGACACTGACTGTAGTAGGTGCGCTTGAGACGGTCCCAAATGGCAATGAAAGACAGGAAGAAATGAAAAAATGGGAAGAATTGAAACAATCCAGAACACAGTATTGTTAAGACCTGCAAGAATATTCTGATATACATACGAGGTGCATACGATAAGTTTCCAGACATTTTTCGTATGGGCATTTAAATTTGGTGTATACTCTTGAAAATTCAGTATGTTATTGCTATACATCTTATGAGATGATTGTCCAATTTTTATGATTTCAGGTTCAAATGAATAGTTACAGCAGCAATTGGAATACACTCAACGAAAGTCTGATTGTCACAGCTGCTGAATTTCAAAAATGCAATCTGGACGTGAGGAAGTAAGATATGCAATAAAATTGGGCTTTAAACTTGGAAAAAATGCTGCTACAGAAACGTATGGAATGCTTCAGACTGTTTTGGACCATCTTGCTTGAATCAAGCATCAGTTGTTGAGTGGCATAAGAGATTCAAGGAAGGCAGGGAGTCTGTGAGGGATGATGAGAGGTATGGGAGGAGTAAGGAAGTCAGAACACCAGAGATGATTGGCCAAAGGGTTTGGGTTAGGGTTACTATATTGAGGTTTCAAGGGAGTTCAAGAAGAGATTCCTAGGGAAGAAGCCAGGACTCTTCAAATCTGGTCAGTGGCATTTCCACCAGGACAATGCACCAGTCCACAACTTCATCCTTGTCACAGACTATTTGACCAAGATTGGCATCAAGACAGTTCGTCACCCTCCCTATTGTCCAGACCTTGCTCCCTGTGACTTTTGGTTATTCCCTAAGCTCAGAGGCTGTCGTTAGGAGACGATTGAGGAGATGAAAGAGGCTGTGACGAAGGTCATTGACATGCTCACAGAAGAGGACTTCCATTGGGCCTTCCAGAAGTTGCGGGAACAGTACAACAAATGCATTGCAGCTGGATGATATTACTTCGAAGGGGACTTGAGTTTCATGTGTGTACTATCAATAAAAGTGCCCATACGAAAAAAAGTCTGGAAACCTATCGTTTACATCTCGTATATGGGGACACTTGCTTTTACCCAGACTCAAGTGAAAACCTACAAATTAAATCTGGAGTTAAAAACTCGCAAGTAATGCACTAATAATAAAAATAATGTGCTACCTGATGGTCTTTAGCTGGGGTTTGTTTGACAACAAGTCTCAGAAAGTTTGAACAGTCCTTGAGACTTGAGGAGACTTGCTGTCACTTAAACTTCAGTGAAAGTCCATCAGCTATCTCTGATGTAAAACTCTCAACGAATAATAATAATAATAATAATAATGTCGTGCCTCCAAAAGGGATATCTCTGACCCTCTCTTGCCACTCCTCCTTATCATTCATCGCTTCTGGTAGGTCCTCAGGGCTACATCCCGTATCCTCACAGAGCTGCTGTATGTAAGTTCGAGCTTGTCGTCCTGCTTTTGCTCGGCCATATGAGTGGTCCATAGGAGAACATCACCTATGAGCTCATCCTTGCGTCTCCAGCTATGCCCTGTATGTCTGGCTCGTCTAACTTTGATAGTTTTCGTGGCCGTACAGTTGGGGCTTTGTGGGGTGTTGCCTCCAGGACTTGTTCAAAATTGCCCGCAGCATTCTTGTGTAGTTGCCGTCAAGCTCATCGACACGCAGCTAACAAAAGCATGGACAGCTATCGATAGACTATCGGTCATATGGAAATCAGACCTGACCGATAAAATGAAACGCCGTTTCTTCCAAGCAGCGGTCGTGTCGATACTGCTACATGGATGCACTACATGGACGCTAACTAAACGTATGGAGAAAAAGCTTGACAGCAACTACAAAAAGTAATGATAATAATAATGATAATAATAATAATCAACGATTTGAAGACTACATACAAAAGCGCAGAGGAAGACTGATTACAGCCACTAGAAACAATAGTGACAACATGGGGACCAACCAAACGGAAATAAGCAGAAAACAAAAACGGGAAGAAAAACACCTCTAAGGACGTTTTAAGCGAATAATAAGCGACATCTCACTTGAGAAAATCTAGACGTGGCTAAGAAAGGGAATCCTTATGGGAGAAACTTATTTTCTTTTAATAGCCGCACAAAACAACGCCCTAAGGACCAATTATATAAAAGCGAAAATAGATAAGATAGAACAAAACAACAGATGTAGGTTTTGTAGTGATATCATAATAAGCAAATGCATCAAAATAGTATAGAACGAACATAAAACAAGACATGACTGCGTGGGGAAGGGGATCTACAATGAATGATGCGAGAAATTGAAATTTGACTCTCCGGGAGAAGGAAGTACAGACTTCTCCGGGATTCTGAGATACAAACAGATCACCAGATCCCCGCAAGACGACCAGACCGAATAACAATCAACTAAAAAAAACAAAAAACAAAAAAAAAACTCAAAGAGAATCTTCATAATCGAGGACTTTACTATCCCAACAGACCATAGATTAAAACTGAATTAAGACAAAAAGAAGCATAAGTACCAAGACCTTGGTAGAGAATTGCAAAAACTGTGGAACATGAAAGTGACGGTTATACGATTTGTAATTGATGCTCTTGGTACAGCCTTTAAAAGATTGGTACAAGGGCTGAAGGACTTGGTTATAAATGGACGAGTGGAGACCATCCAATCTACAACATTGTTGAGATCGGCCAGAATACTGAGAAAAGTCCGGGAAACTTAAGGAGACTTGTTATCACTCAAACTACTATGAAATACCATCAGCTAACGCTGGTGTGAAAAAACTCGCAAGGAGCAAAATAATAAATAATAATAATAATATTAATAATAATAATAAAAATAATAATAATAATTATTTATTTTCATGATCATTTTTTTATTATTATTATTGAAAGAGATTCGTTCTTCATGTCTTCTTTCAATCAAACATCATCAAATGTTTCTCATTGATTAGGAACAAAATATCGATCAAGATCATTAATAAATGTTCTGTTTTTCATGTTAATTTGTATATTATTGTTATCGTTTAATTTGAAATCAAGCGCTGTTTCAATGAAATCAGCAGATGAATTCTTGTGACGTTTCAAATGGGAAGCAAACATTGAAAAGACGACTGAAGGAACTTATTGGATTCGTATTCTAATTATTAATTACATCAGCAGTTACACGCTCCTGTAGACATATATATCTCGGTCACTTGTTTATCAAAAAGCTTTCCCTGTTACAGAAATGCACACACACACACATACACACACACACACACACACACACACACATATATATATATATATATATATAATCTGAGGAGAAAATCCAGGAGGTAGGAAACTTGAAAGCATCTTAAATAAATTTTACAGACAAAATTTGACTTTATTATTTAATGAAACATACTTAAATGAATGACTGCTGCCCAACTACACATACTTCAAAATAAATGATCCTGCAGCTCACCACGTCACTGACAGGGAACTCGAAAGGATCTTAAATAAATTATGCAGACGAAATATTTCTTTACTATTGAATGAAACATGCTCAAATGAAGGACTGCTGCTAGCTAACCACATGCATATTTATACATATATATATAGTGACAAAAATATTTCGTGAGTCAGGGACTAACCTACTACAGTTTCGACTAGGCGAAAGTGTGGTAGGTTAGTTCCTGACTTACGAAATAATTTTTGTCACTATTTTGCTCTACTTAGTATTGAGCACTTTTTTGCGCTTGTAGCTTAGCAGCAATTACGGTGTCTTTTGTTTTATTTTGACCAATCAATTGCGTATCTGTTGATTTTTTTGATTGATATGACAAGGTTGGCCTTTTCATTTTTTTCCCAATATATATATATATATATATATATATATAATTTTTCTCCTAGACAGTGAATCGTTGTATATTTTTATCTTCGAATTACTTGCAGGGTTTTTTCCCTTACTGTAAGTGCTATTATTCAATAAGTTATATATATATATATATATATATATATATATATATATATAGTTCAAACCTTGGATAAGGCTGTTTCCTTTTTTCTTCGCAATAATTGGTAAGGGCATGAATGTATCTTTTCTTCTTACTGCTATGAGGAAAAAGTAAAACAGATTGGACTCTTTAGGGATGGATAAACCAGAGATTCCAAGGAAAAGCACTCTAAATTCACAATAGTTTTAATCTGCCTTTCAACTGACCTTGTGTCACATCCTGCCCGTGGTAGATGGGTTAGTCATATGAAAATATAATACACACACACACACACACACACACATACACACACAGGAAACCAGAAACGTTGGAATATTATTCATTTATAAATAAAAGCATCTTCTCAATATCTTCATTGGCCTAATTAGTAGAGTGTTTGCCAATGGTTCAAGAGATCGGGGTTCAGTCCCAGAGTCAGTCATACCAAAGACTAAAAAAATGGTACTTGATGCCGCCTTACTTAACGCTAAGCATTATAAGGTATGTATCAAGGTTAAAGTGGAGCAATCCAGGGAAAGGAGTAGCACCCCACTACACCTCAGTGTAGTAGCTATTGAAAAGGGAGCCTTTCCGTCACCCTTGACTAAGGGCACCAACTTACCTATATTTACACACATACATAAACGCACACATATATATGTAAGTGTGTATATGTTTTCGCCTGTGTATGTGTGTGTATTTCGTAACACAAAAAGCCAACAAAAATCAATTTATCATCACAGGCCACCATATCCAATTCATGCATTTAATCATTGGTTTATTTGTTTTTAATGTCTTCTTTGGTATCTCCGTTTTCTTTTTTTCAGCAAACATTCTATAACATATAAATAGCACCCCCAAAAAGATCCCCCCAAAATTTGATGGCGTGAGACCTTCAGCACTCTTGATTTGCGAAGTTATATTATACAAGTGACAGATCAAAATTCACATCTTCACACACACACACACACACGCACGCGCACATGAGGGTGTCCTCGTGGTGTAATGGTTAAAGCGATGGACTGCGGAATCGTAGTAAGCGAGTTCGTACTCCAGTCGCGCTATTACGTTCACTTTCGGGCAAATACCCTTGGGAAAGGTATAACCCCCCCTTATCCTCCCAGCTATGGGTTAAATAGTACCACTTCTGTTCTTCTCGAAGGGTGGCTTTGGCATTAAATAACCTACAAAGGTTGATATGCCATTTAACAAAGAAAACAAACAAGAAACACACACACACACACACACATTCATATATATATATGCATATATATATAATCTCAGCTGCAGTGTAGGTTAGGTAGTTGGTGTAAAATGCCCATATTATTCTATTTATCAGATATAAATCAGTCGTGACATAAAATGAATATTTAGTGACATGATTAGTTTTCCAGAAATTTTGAGTTTCAGAAATGTCTTAAAGAGAGGATTTTTTTAAAAATAAATATCCGTGTCATATTAAATCAGATTAATTATGCTTTATTTTTTTTTTTCAATTTTTAATTCTTTGTATACGTGATGTTTAAAATATCTTTTTTTTTTCAATTCATAAAATGTTTCAATATCGTCACGTACACAAAATGATCTCTTTGAAATAGTAAATGTCTCACCATTTTACGGTAACGTCATGCCACATTCATAGATGATACTGAAAACAATATATTTTTCAGTGGATGATGAAGAACGAAACGTTGCTCAGAATATAAACGATTGTAATACAAAATTGAGGTTTTAAAGACACATTTGCTACTATTTTTTCAGATATCATGTTAGTTGTATGTGTATATATATATATATATATATATATATATATATATTAGGGTGCATCAAATACCCTGACAATGTAGTCCTTCCTCAATCTAAATAATCTTTTTTATTGATATTTTATTGATAGTAGAGAGTTGGCAACCATAGTCGAAGGTGACCCAAAGGCTCCTTTTTCGATAGCTACTACACCGAGGTGTAGAGGAAGGCACTACTTTTTCCCCTAGATTGCTCCACTTTATCCTTGATCCTTACCTTATAATGCTGAGTGCTAAGTAACGCGGCATTAAGTAACATTTTTTAAGTCTTTGGTATGACTCAACCTGGGTTTGAACCCCTGTCTCTCGAACCATTGGCGAACATTCTACTCATGAGGCCAATGGATCGGTATTGATATAGTAATATAAACAATTCTAACTCTTAGCATTTGTTCTTCTAAAAAATAATTACACCTTTACCTGCTTATGATAATGTATATGAATAATAAACAATTTTAGTAGAAATCCAAGTTTTTCATAACATTTAAAATTGCATTGCATTAACCAATCATGCGTTTTGATACAGACTTATAAACTACATGAATTTATCGATCTAAAAAGTCATAAAATGAACCAATTACAAATTTCTCTTTAGTTTTTCTTATATCCTCCTAAATATGACAAAAATTATATACGACATAATATAATAATCAAAAAGTATATACGGCATAATATAATAATGAAAATTAAATACAGCAAAATATAATAATGAAGAATTATATACGGTATAACATATTTAAAAAAAGGAAATACGGGATAATATAATAAACATAAAATGACAAGATGACCATACTAAATGTAAGCCAAATTCCACAAGATTTTGTAAGACAGCCAATTTATACAAATGAAATAAAACGAAATTGGGGACGAATTAATCCTTTAAAGTTTTTGAAAAAGTTGGGCATTTGATGCACTCTAATATATATATATGAGATAAATACGATAGGTTTCCACACATTCTTCGTATGGGCATTTAAAATTGGCGTAGGCTCTTAAAAATTCAGTATGTTATTGCTATACATCTTATAAGATGACTGACCAACTTTTATGATTTCAGATTCAAATGAACAGCTCCAACAGCAATTTGAATACACCCTACTAAAACCTGATTGTCACAGCTAGTGAATTTCAAAAATGCAATCTGGACAGGAGGACACATTAGGAGAATGATATGCAATAAAATTCTGTTTTAAACTTGGGGAAAATGCCACAGAAACGTATGGAATGCTTCAGACTGCTTTTCGAGCATCTTGCACGAATCGAGCATCAGTTTTTGAGTGGCATAAGAGATTCAATGAAGGCAGAGAGTCTTTGGGGGAGGATGAGAGGTGTGGGAGAAGTAAGGAAGTCAATACACCAGAGTTGATTGGCCAAAGGGTTTGGGTTAGGGTTCCTATGTTGAGGTTTTAAGGGAGTTCAAGAAGAGATTCCGTTGGAAGAGGCCAGGACTCTTCAAATCGGGTCAGTGGCATTTCCACCAGGACAATGCACCAGTCCATAACTCCATCCTAATCACAGACTATATGAGCAAGATGGGCATCAAGACAGTTCGTCACCCTCCCTATTGTCCAGACCTTGCTCCCTGTGACTTTTGCTTAATCCCTAACCTCAGAGGCTGTCGTTATGAGACAATTGAGTAGATGAAAGAAGCTGTGACGAAGGTCATTGACACGCTCACACAAGAGGACTTCCGTTGGGCCTTCCAGAAGTTATTGGAACAGTACAAGAAGTGCATTGAAGCCGGAGGAGATTACTTCGAAGGGACTTGAGTTTCATGCGTGTACTATCAATAAAAGTGCCCATTCGAAAAAAGTCTGGAAACTTATCGTAAGCACCTCGTATATTACGTTTGCCCTTGTCTCTTTGTAAATACGTCACCACCTACCCGAGTCGACTGCGGCTGTAAAATACATCGATTGCATCTCTGCTGAGGGGTAAGACACTACCTTTAAAAAAGTGTCCTTGATATGATATTAACTTATCTGATAGCGAGGGTCCCGCCTCGGAGATTTGAGTAATGTGGACGACCCCTTTATTGCCAATATTCCTATGTCCACAACAACCCAGAGTGGTAGCATCTGATAGGGTGCTATCTATGGATTAAATAGAACAAACTATGGGCGTAAACAAATGACTGGTGACAAATTATATATATATATATATATATATATATATATCATCATTATTTCGTGATATCAGCAGGGCTATCTCAGACCCTTTCCTGCCACACTTCTCTATCGTCCATTGCTTCTGACAGGTCTTCAAGGCTACTTCACATATCTGCACAGAGCTGCTGTATGTAGGTTCTAGCTGGTCGTCCTGCCTTTGCTCATTCATGTTAAGGGGTCCACAGGAGTACGTAACTTGTGAGTTCGTCCCTATTTCTCCAACAGTGTCCCACGTATCTAACTTGAATAGTTTTCGTGACGGGTGACATATACATATATAATGAGTATTTGGCATTAAATAACCTACAATGGTTGCTATGCCATAAAACCCAACCAAACTAAATCATATTTGTTATATACATATAAAGAGTATTTGGCATTAAATATCCTACCATGGTTGATATGCGTTAAAACCAAACCAAACCAAATCACATATCTATATAAATGAAAATGTAGATATTTGTTACTAACCGATAACCTCCAGTTTTATACCACTAATTGGTTTAAAACTTTCTACAAGTATTCTATTCCAAATAAGGAATGTTTTTATATACTTAATATCCAAAAATCTATATAAATAAAAATGTAAATGTTTGTTACTAACCGATAATCTCCAGTTTTATACCACTAATTGGTTAAAAATTTTCTGAGAATATTTTATTCGAATTCAGGAGTGTTTTTATATACTTAATAAACAAAATCTATTTAATAAAAATGTAAATTTTTGTTACTAACCGATAATCTCCAGTTTTATACCACTAATTTGTTTAAAACTTTCTACAAGTATTTTATTCCAAATAAGGAGTGTTTTTATATACTTAATATCCAAAAATCTATATAAATAAAAATGTAAATTTTTGTTACTAACCGATAATCTCCAGTTTTATACCACTAATTGGTTTAAAAGTTTCTGAGAGTATTTTATTTGATTTCAGGAATGTTTTTATACACTTATTATCCAGGTATTGGAAAATGAAACATATTAGAAACATGCATTTTCTTTTTTTTCCCATTAAAACAAACTGAGCCACAGCAACGCGTGGCCGAGTACAGCTAGTATTTAATATATATGTATAAAGAGGATTTAGAATTAGATAACCAATAATGGTTGATATGCCATAAAACCCAACCAAACCACATCCTATATATTTAATATATATGTATAAAAAACATTTGGCATTAAATAACCAACAATGGTTGATATGCCATAAAAACCAGATCAAACCAAACTGTCCCCTCTTTTGCTTTGTCCTAGTATATATTGAATTGTTACTGATACAGAGCAATATTTAGAACTATTCATTTTGTTGACTCATATTTATAAATCATCTTGGCTTAGTGGTATCATTTCTATAACAAACAATTTTTTCATAATGAATCACACAAACATTTTCAAAAATATTCCCCATATTTTTACCTTGCCTAGGGTTTGTAGGGAAGCTACTATTTCTACTCTCTAGAGGGGTGTCGGCGTTTCGTACAGCCCTGAGCAAAAGCCCGGTTACCTGATTCAGGTAACGACTTGTTCAGATATCTTGAATATTTTCAGACATTTTATTACCGTTTAGTGAGATCGTGGCATATGTCTTTTTATGCTCTATTCATGCAATAACAACAGTTTTCCTCTGCACCTTTACCTCTTTTAGAATCTATTAAATCATAATAGGCTAGTTTTTCGTGAGTGCCTTTGCGACTTCCTTTCTATTTTTCAAGAAAAAGTCTGCGACCCTAAAGCGAATAATAGACTTATTCTCTTCTTTGTGCAGTTAAAATATTACATACCATGGGCAAACGTAGTTTTAGTCTCATGTCACTTCAGGTGATTTTTTTTTTCAAGTATATCTAGATCATCAAAGTTTTCTCTTTTGTTGTCCTTTTAGTAATTCTTGACTCTCGTCTGCCTTCACGTAGATCTTGAGCTATATATTACTGATAGAAATGGATCTTTAGAACCAATATCCATCTTTCACTATTGCCCTCCAAATTATAACTGTCTTTTCTTTAGGAAGTCTATAGGCGTAAAACCTACTCGGCATTCTTCAAGTGCTTTTAATTCATTTTTGGTGCCTTTTACCAATTCACTCTTGTGGCAAACGTGCAGACCTTCAATATCACGGTAAGCGAGTTAAATCTCCAGTTACGTTATCATGTCCAGTGTTTTCGTTTTCTTTTGTTCTTTGTTTTGTTTTCTTTTGTTCTTTGTTTCGTTTTTTTTTTTTTTTTTTTCTGTTTCTTTTTCTTTATCTTTTTTGTCTGTTTTTTAGTCTTGACTTTTTATTGTTCTTATTTTATTTTTATTTTTATTTTCAAGGAAAACTTATGAACTCCCTTATCCTACCTAGTTAGGAGTGAAATCGTACCACTACTGCTTTTTTTAGTACCACACACACACACACACAACCCCCCCCTAAAAATCGATGCACTCTTCATCTTTTCTCTTCTGTTGTTTGTTTTCACATAGTTTCCTCCAGAAATGTATTACTTCTTTCGTATCCGGCTGTTCATTTTCTTGTGGGTAGAATCATTTTTCAGTTTTTGGCGAGGATGGCGAAGAACCGCCTTATTAGTATGAACGTTTAGAACGTCTTTCAGTGTCATCTAAGCCTAATCGGCTTGAGCAATAGAATCTAGCGAGTGCATAACTTCTGTTGGGTAAGAAGCTTCCCCCAATGAGTGTCCTGGTTATGACATTAAACAATCTAATGGTTAGTATACTGTTATGCTGGAGCTTTCGGAAATGCAGATTACCCCTTCATAGCCATCACTCCTGGGTCCACTAGAGCTCGGAGGGGTAGCACTTGAAAGGAAACTTACTACGGGACAAATAAGACTGTTTCATCATTAAACTGTGTATAAACAAATGACATATGTTTCATTAAATTGTTAGTGATACAGAGTAATATTTAGAACAATAAAACTTTGTTGACTAATTTTTATAATTCATATTAGAGCTGTCGGTCGCGGCTGTAGAATACACCAACTGCACTTCTCCAGAGGCGTAAGCCTCTCCCATCGAATATCCTAGACGTGACGCTTAGCAATCTGTTGATGAGGCTGAAGTAATACTGGAGCTTTGGGGAATGCTGAGTACCTCTTCATTAAGATCGCTCGCAGGTCAACGCTGGCTTGGAGTGCCAGCATGTGATAGTCTTTTCTATAGGACATATAGAACTAAACTGCGTATGTATGCTAAACTAAATTGTTTGAAAAAGAACTGTTTTTACATTGACATGTGTGTAAACAAAAACTGTATTTATGCTAAAGTGAATTGCTTGAAATAAAACTGTTTTATTTATAAGAATTGATTTAGCATTAAATAATGTACAATGCTTGATATGTTATAAAACCAACCAACCAACCAAGCAAACAAACAAATCATATATATGTAATATATATGTATGAAGCGGATTTGGCATGAAATAATCTACAATTGTAGATATACCCCAATACCAAACAAAAACAAACCAAACCATTGTGTTTTATTTGAATTTCACGTTTTTAGCCAAAATTGTCTGGTTCATTTCTTCTACTTATATTGTCTATCATCTCTGTAGTTGTGTTCTTGGGTTGTTGTTGTTTTCTTTCCTATGACTTTTGTATGTTCTAGAAGTTTATTCATGTTGGATTGTTTGCGGGGACCTTCTGAGGGTGCATCGACAATCTAGAAATTGTCAGCAGCAGCAATTGATTAGCCAATCAGAGAAAACTAAGTCATGTTTGAACAATGGCAAATAACAAATTTTAGACTTAATGTAGCCCTATTACTTAGAAGGTGTACCTTTATATCGCACAACGAAAAAACAAGATGGCAACCCGAAATCTGATAATTTATTTATTCTCTCTGTCTTTTTTCCCAACTAACTTTTGTTTCTCTTTTTTCTATTTGGGATATTTCATGGGATACCTAGTTTCTCACAGACTAAGTTTGCTCCACATTGGAGAGGTCATTTACTAACCTTTTTTTTTCTTAGATGTGGCACAAGGCCATATGAAAGGGGCACCCAATGAGATTCGAACTCACTCGTGTAGGTTTACTCGTCGAGCTATCTAGCCATTACACCACCAGATGCGCCTTACTCCACATTGGAGAGGGCTTATCCGTCTTCAGGCAAGTAAGTTTAGGTAATATATATTTCCCAGGAGTAAGTTTGGGTAACATATATTTCCCAGGAGCTCCAGGAACTCTTTTCCTTAATCATCACCTACCCCTCTTCCTAAAACGAGGAAGGGTTGGGTTTATTGCTCAGCGCTAGAGCCGAATCTAATAGGAATGCCGACGGGGCCAAACATTTTTTTGTAATGCCCTTGCATATTTCCGATTCATGCTTATTCCCTCTCCACCTTCATTGGAAAATGACATCATGTCAATTCTGACTAAGTGGGAAATCGGAAAAAAATACAACCTTAGCTCCTGCATAAATCAGATAGTGATGTGTCCATTGGGATAACATTTAAATTGATTATTTTCATTGTTATTATTATTATAACTATTATTATTTTTTTAAAGAAGGTCATCTACGTAGCACTTTTTCCTCACCAGAATAGAAATTCTAAATGAAAACAGACTTAAAAGGAAAATTTCTCGTAATCTCTTTTGTGAGTCGAGAGCGGCAAAATGTTGATGCTCAATTTCGTTCCTCGTTTTGTTCTTTCTTGTTCTTAGTTTTTGTTTGTTTGTTTGTTTTCTTTTTTTTTTTTTGCCTTCTTTCTCTTTTTTTTTGTCTTTTTTTGCCTTGAGTTTAATTTTTTACGTCCATTTATTCTTTCTTTCTCGCCCTCTAATATATTCGTTAAAATTTCATTTTTTTACTTTCAGTGTTTTTTTTCCATTGAGTAGTTTTTTTTTCTTCTCTTCAATCGATCAACTTTTTTTTCACGCTGCAACTCAACAATTCTTTCTTTCTTTCTTTCTTCCTTTCTTCATCTATTTCATCATTCATTATATCACCTACAATCTATTTATACTTTCTTGAAATATCATTTTCTCCTTGTGGCATTTTTATCGTTATTTTTTCTTTCTTTAAATGATATATATTTTTTTAAATATTTTCCTCTCTTTCGTTCTGTTATTTTTTCTTTTAATTGGCCTTTCATTTTTCTTTATTTATTTATTTTACTTTCTTTCATTAATCACTCTTTCTTTCTTTCTTTCTTTCTTTCTTTCTTTTTTCTTTCACTTTTACCATAAAAGAAAAAGAAAATAAATAAATATTTTTTCTTTCTTTCTTTCCTTCATTCGAACGTTTCTTTCTTTCTTTTTTTCTTTATTCTAATTTGTTAAATGTTAAAACTTTTAAACCATTCTTTCTTTCTTTCTTTCTTTCTTTCTTTTAGAAACAGTTATATATTTCTTTCCCTTTTCGTCCTACTTCTTTCTTTCTTTCTTTCTTTCTTTTATTTTTTCCATGAAAGAAAAAAACATTAAATTAAATATGTTTTCTTTTTCTTATTCGAACGTTCATTGCATTCTTTTCTTTGTTCCAATTTGTCAAAACTTTTAAACCATTATTTCTTTCTTTCTTTCTTTCTGGAAATTTCGATTTCTTTTTCTTTCTTCTTTCCACTTTCATTTGCAGTTTATTTATTTCCTTCATGCTTTTCTCTCTTTTTCTCTTTCTTTTTTTTTTTTCGTCTCTTTTTCTTACTATTGAAATTTAACATTAGTATCTTCTTTCTTTTTATTCTTATTTTCTTTCTTTCGCTCTTGAAATTATTTTACGTACCTTCGTTGTATTTTTCTATTTTTGATATATCTTTCTTTCTTTCTTTCTTTCTTTCTTTCTTTCTTTCTTTCTTTCTTTCAATTTTATATTCTTTATTTTCTCTTCCCTTTTTGGATTTTATAAATTCCTCTTCTCTTTCGGCCTTTCGAAAATTATTGCCTTCTTTCATTAGGTGATTTATTTGAAGTTTTTTTCATCGATCACACTTCAATATCCTTTCTTTCATCAGCACATTTCTTTCACTTTTCCCCTTAAATTGTCAAGTTTTCTGTTATACTCTTCTTCTTCTTCTTCTTCTTCTTCTTCTTCTTCTTCTTCTTCTTCTTCTTCTTCTTCTTCTTCTTCTAATCAGTTTTTGTCATCTTTCATTCAAGAACAAAACGAAGCAATGACAGAAAAGATAAACATAAGAGTTTGATTTTTTTCATTTCTCTCTCTCTCTCTCTCCCCTCTCTCTATCTCTCTCTCTCTCTGTGTTTATAAGAACTCATGAGTAAAAACAAAGCCCTTCAAATGCTATCATATGAGTTGCAAATTTACTCACACAATACACACACATGGATATATATATATATATATATATATATATATATATATATGTGTGTGTGTGTGTGTGTGTGTGTGTGTGATTGAATATCTATAAAAATCTATATTGATGTTTTATATCCTGACATGAGATTATTGACCTATGATAATTTAATGCACGCACATAAACACACATACACACACACACACAAACGAATGCAAACACAAATAGACAACCACACACACACATATATACACACAAAGGCAAAGATACACACACACAAAGACAACCACACACAAACACAGATACACACAAAGACACACCCACACACAAGCATATACAGACATAGATAGATTGACAGATAGATATAAATGGATATATATGAAAATCTGAGTGGGTTTTTGATATCCTTGTACTAAATTAATTATTCATAAGAATATATATATATATATATATATATATATATATATATATATATATATGTGTGTGTGTGTGTGTGTGTGTGTGTGTGTGTGTGTGTGTGTGTGTGTTCGGAAATCAGACCAGATCGATAAAATGAAACGCAATTTCTTACAAGCAGCGGTCGTCTCAATACTGCTATATGGATGCACTACATGGACGTTAACTAAACGGCTGGAGAAAAAAAACTAACGGCAACTACACAAGAAAGCTGCGAGCAATTTTGAACAAGTCCTTGAGACAACATCCCACAAAGCCCCAACTGTACAGCCACCTACCTCCCATCACGAAAACTATCAAAATTAGACGAACAAGACATGCAGGACACTGTTGGAGAAGCAGGGGCGAGCTCATAAGCGATATACTCCTATGGACCCCCTCATATGGACGAGCAAAAGCAGGATGACCAGCTCGAAACTACATACAGCAGCTATGTGAGGATACATGATGTAGAATTGAGGACCTGCCAGAGGCGATGAACGATAGGGAGAAGTGGCGAAGAGGGTCAGGAATATCCGTGCTGGCGGCACGACAGGATGATGATGATGATGATGATGATGATGAGGATGATATATATATGGGGCACTTGCTCTAGGACCATCAATTATTGAGCTTCAAATAGTCTTTATTCTTGTCTAATAATTGCTGAGGCGCATGAAACACAAGTAATATTGAAGAGACTAAAATATTTGTTTTTACTATTACTCCGTCGACTGGAGACATATGACTTTCATTTTATATTTTCCATAGTTTTATATATATAAGTAAATATATATGAGCATTTTTTTTCATCATACAACGTGTGAAATCATGTGTGACACCCTGCCTGCATCAGCTGCCACCCAGGATGATATTTTCAATAATTATATATATATATATATATATATATATGTGTGTGTGTGTGTGTGTGTGTGTGTGTGTGTGTGTGTGTGTGTGTGTGTGTGTGTGTATTTATAAGGTATATATATATATTTATTCAATTTACTTATTATTTTTAATATTATTCACTCATTAGAGCTTTTTACATCAGCGATAGCCGATGGTTTTTCACTGAAGTCTGAGGGAATGCAAGTCTCCTCGAGTCTCCAGGACTCTTCTTAGTATTCTGGCAGTTCTCAACATTGCTGTCGTTTGGATGATCTCCACTCGTCAGCCAACCTCCAAGTCCTCTAGTACCTTTAGTAATCCCTTAGTTACTGTTCCAAACTCACCAATTAAAATTGGTATAATTGTCACCTGCATGTTGCACAGTCTTTTCAGTTTCCTAGCAAGGTCGAGGTACTTATCCTTCTTTTCCCATTCTTTCAGTTTTATTCTGTGGTCAGCCGGGACAAGCAAAGTCGACTGTATAGCTCTATCACAGATATACAGGTATTTCGCACTCTTCAAATCATATTGCATTTGGTCTGCCACAAACCCACGAAGTGAGATAGTGACAACCAACACAGTTATAATATTATATATATATATATATATATATATATGAATTTATTTTCCTAAGAAGTATGGCTTATTTCCTAATTACTAATGTTGTAAAGCTATAGAAAATAACCATCATTACTTTAAAATATTGCTTTTGACCCATCAAGAATGAAATTTAAAAACTAATTATTTTCTATATAAACCTTGTACACATTTGTATATAGATATTTGACTAAAACCACACTAACAGAGAAATTGACAGGTTTTTTTTACACAAGATATAGTATCTTTAGCCTTGGTAGGCAATACGTTTAAGAGAAAGAAAACCCTGTATTCGAACCAAGCTTACTCCTCTTAAAATGATCTAGAATTACATCGCCGTGGTCCTCAATAATGAATATTAATCTGATATTGCTAATTTTCAAACCCCATACATTTTAAATAAAATGGCCTATATGCTTACTTATTGGAAATGCTCACTCTCCACATATCTATCTATCTATCTATGTATATGGCCCAGTAGTTTGGGGCTGTAGAATACACCGACAGTATCTCTGCAGACGAGTGTCCTAGATATGACACTAAGCAATCTGACGGTGAGGTTTCAGTAATAGTGGAGCTTTGGGAAATGCAGAGTAAACCTTCTTTGCTATCGCTGCCAGGTCCACTCTGGCCAGGACTGCTAGCACTGGATATGGTCCTATCCATTGGTCAAGTAGGACTAAACAGTGTACTTATGAATTGTTTAAACAGGACCGTTTTTAAATCTAACTGTGTGTAAACAAAACACTGTACTTACGCTAAACTGAATTGTTTGGAATAGAACTGTTTATATGTATAAAATAGATTTGGCATTAAATAATGTATAATGGTTGATATCCGATAAAATCAAACTAAACCAAAAAAACTCTCACTCTCCTTCACACACACACACACACTCTCTCTCTCTCTTTCTCTCTCTCTCTCTCTCTATATATATATATATATATATCCAATCAGTCATTTTCTTAGACTACTGCAGGTTTCAAGCCTTCTCCAAGGTGTAAAAGATATGTTTGAGAAAATGAACCTTATCTTCCCATGTTGTTACATACCCACACACGCATGTTGGCTTATTTTATTAGAGACGAATGACAAGGATTTGGAATTGAGTTTTATTTTTTAAATAGATTTTTCTTTTTTGCGAGTAAGATGTCGCAAATGAGTAGCTGCAAGCACGCCATAGATTTATGAGATTCTTTATTTGATCAATAAATATTTTGAATGAGAGCGTTCATCGCGTGCAATTGACGTGGTATTTGAATGCGCAGTCAGTTGGTACTAGTTTGAATGCAGAGATTGCTTAGATCAGATTCACGTGACTATCAAATGGACTGTCAGAAGAAGTACGCAAACCTATGTCAGATGCATTTATGTGTTTTAGTTCTCAAATTAAAAGATATTTTGTTAATTGAAGTGAATCTGTTGGGTTTTTTTTTTAATTTTTATAAGAATAGCTACTGGTATTGATAACCGTTTTCTTACATTTTATTGCTACATAGTATTTTCGTGTTAACTGTAATTTTTTTTTTTAATATTTGTTGGTATCGATGTTGTGTTCGTGTAAGGTATCTAACTTGAACTGGGGATTCTATACATTTAAACCTGTACTGACGAAATGGGCGTTCAAAAATGACATTAACTGCACGCGATGGACAGTCTCTTTCAAAATATTCGTTGATCACATAAAACATCTCATGATCTAAGGCGTGCTCACACTCAGACTCTCGTCAATAACTAAGTAAGGTCGAAGGTACATTTACTCAAGTACTAGTAGCAGAGATTTCAGACAATTATTAACCAGCCTTCATCTTCATGGGTGACATCTCATTTGTCAACGAAAAACCATATTAAAACATCCAACTATCCTTGTCTGTTATCTTTGAAAAGAATATATATATATATATATAGGTTATTATTCAATCCAGTAAACCCGGAGTAGGGAACAATTCCGTTAGGACAAATAAGTAAGTAAAGTTGGCGACCGTAGTCCAGGGTAACCCATAGGCTTCCTTTTCGATAGCTACAACACCGAGGTGTAGGGGAGGGCGCTACTCCTTTCCCTGGATTGCTCCACTTTACCGTTGATACATACCTTATAATGCTGAGTGCAAAGCATGATAGCATCAAGTAGCACTTTTTGAGTATTTGGTATGACTCGACCAGGGATTGAACCCAGATCTCCCGAGCCATTGGCGAATTCGAATATTTGAATATTCCTGGTAAAGAGCTCAATGTAAATAAATTCCCAGAGAAAATAATATTATTCCAAGAAAAAAATATTTGGTCACATTAGGATAATAAAGAAAATTATTTTCAACAGGATGGAAATAAATTTATTATCCTAATGTGACCAAATATTGTTTTTTTGACTTGAAATAATACATATATATATATATATATATATATATATATATATATATATATATATATATGGATACGTGTTTGAATATATACATACACCCACACTCCATCAAACACACACACATACACACACACACACACACATATATATATATATTTGGCCAATAATATATATATATATATAATATATATATATATATATATATATTATTGGCCAAATATATATATATATATATGTGTGTGTGTGTGTGTGTGTGTGTATATTCACACACATATTATTAGCCTAATGGATAGAGTGTTTGCCAATGGTCGAGGAGATCGGATTTCAATCCTCATTTGAGTCATGCCAAAGACTTAAAAAATGGTACTTTCTGCCACCTTGCTTAGCACTCAGCATTATAAAGTTAGGATCAAGGGTAAAGTAGAGCAATCCAGAGAAAGGAGTAACGCTTTCCCCTACACCTCGGTGTAGTAGCTATTGAAAAGTGAGCCTTAAAGTCACCCTTGACTAAGGCCACCAACTTTTATAATTACTGTGAGAATGCAAAATTCAGAATTTTCTTGAATAATGATTAACAACTCCAGCATGAAAGAAGATTAATTTTACTTCTAAAAAATAAACAAGAAAATAAGATGGAGAAAAAACTGTAAATTTATCAATATGGCCACCATTTTCTTTTTTTTTCAATAATTGTACCAACACGCCTTCGAAACGATTTGCATGCCTTCAAAATAAATTTTTCAGACATTTTGTTTCATTCACCCTCGATAGCAGTCTTAAGCGAACCAATATTTCTTTTGTTTTCTCACAGTTTTCTCGAGGAGTTTCAATTCATTAGCGTGCTTTATTTATTGATCTTGTGGGTTCATTCTTAATTGCCACAGCGAGAGCAGTTAAAAAAAAAAACTTTCTTTTCATTTTTTGTTTAATCCTTCACTTCTCATTTTCCTTAAAAAAGCTCTCTCTTTCAGTTAATCAAAATTATTTGTTTTGTATACGGTAGACAAAGAAATTTTGGCTCGGTTTCGGCGTTAAATAATCATAGGTACTTTGTCGTTTCTATTATTCTTGACTCATATTAGGCTGAATTTTAATAAAAACGTCCTTTAATTATAGCTTATCATATTTACCAACCCCTCGGCAGGATATGACACATGGTCAATTTTTTAAGCGGAGTTTAACAGGTTTGAATTCAGAGTTTTCCTTCTCCTAGACTAGTTACCTCACCAAGGCTCAAGAACCTAGTCGGCCCTACTATTTACCCATAGCTGGAGGGAGAATAATTGGATTCATACCTTTCCCAAGGGTATTAATGCTATGTGAAATGCAAGCAGTCTCGTCCAGGATTTGAACTCGTGTCGCCGTGTCCATTTCCTTCAACGATAACTATTACACCATGGGCCCGTTGAATTATAGCTTATCATAAAAATTTAGATTTATCATTTTTTTTTTTTAATTTAGACTTATCAAATTGAAAGAAAATTTTTAAAAATCATTTAATATTTTGCTTCCAGGACCTGTAGCAAAAGCATGAAACTAATCCTCCCTCATCCATAACTTCGATGAATTTTATGATTTTCTATATACAAACTATTGCCTTCATCGTTATTGTTATATTAACAATATTTCGACTGATATGTCTTTTGTGTTCAGCTCAGCGTTCCTTGTACGCTCCTACTTTCGACAAGAAATTCCTGAAGAAGGCCGATAAAGCATCGACCGAAACGTTATGAATAGTTCGAACGCACTATATGAGAAAAACTGTTAAATTCTCCTTAAAAAATTACCTTGTATCGCAATCTGCTTGCACGGAGTGTTTGTGTAACTACTCCCCCCCATATATATATATAGATATATATAAAGTACTGGCGTCTCTGATGAATGATATTATGATTATATTGCATTAATTAGACGATTTCCTATTACCGAATCATTACTGCAATAAACATCAATGGTTTGTCTCGCTTAATCAGGAGATAATTTCCTTTGATCTCAAGCTGTGAGTTGATATTTGGAAGTCAATCCTTCGTCTAGTCAATATATTCTCTTCTGTGCAATTTGGACGTTCTGAAAAGTAACATTTAGCGTCGTTTAAACATAGTTATCTAATTTGTTCTTACCAAAGAGAGACTTTAATTAACATTCTATCGAAAACCGTAGCTAATATGACAAAAGACAGTTGCATTGCTTTTATTCAAGTTTGTGGCAACCCTGTCGTGTTGGGCTACTGAGTATGCCGACTACACCTCTGAAGAGGTTTAAAAACACCCCACCAACGTGTTCACCAGTTGGTCGTGGTTTGGGAACCGTAATGTTTCAGGACGGGATCATGGTGAGTGGGTTGTCTTTGAGCCCACAATTTTAGTGTTCAAGTGACTTGCAACCCACCAGTTAAGACTTTACTGGTCTCGACAGGCAAATGGAGAGGCCCAATCCATCAATCGACTTTTTATGTCAAACCTTAGTAGCACCCATATCTTAATCCTGACCGTATATTTCATAGAGTTGAGATTGAAAACAGTTATCCTGCCCAATGTTATCTTAAAAGTGGAAGAACGCGGAAGCTGAGGAGTATTTGTGCTGAGATAACAATACTTGAAACCCTTTAAATTATATGCAAATAAAAGATAAATATTAGGTAAAATTACTCGTGTCTTATAGCAATACTTGAAACAATTTAACTGTGTACAAACACACAATTAATATTAAATAGAATTAATAGTGATTCTGACCACTGGACATTAATGCAGCCAAAAAAGCTCCAACTCTTCTTTTCTTTGTTTAATGGCATATCAACCTTTGTAGGTTATTTAAAGCCAAAGCCATTCTCCAAGAAAAACAGTAGTAGTACTATTCAATCCAAAGCTGGGGGTATAATGGGGTTCATGCCTTTCCCAAGTGTATTTACAGGAAAGTGAACGTAATAGCGCGACTGGAGTACGAATTCGCTTACTACGATTCCGTAGTGCATGTTTTTAACCATTACACCACGAAGACCCTCCCCTCTAACTCTTTTATAAATAAAGTTCTCTGTAAGCTATTCGGTTTGGTTTGGCTTCATGGTATATTAACCATTATAAGTCATTTAAAGCCAAATCCTATTTTATACATATAAGTAAGTAATGTTAGCGACTCGAAGGCTCCCTTTTCAATAGCTACTACACTGATGTGTAGGGGAGGGTACTATTTACCAACCCCTCCGCTCGGGAAGGATATGACACAAGGTCAATTTTTAAGCGGAGTTAAACAGGTTTGAATTCAGAGTTTTCCTTCTCCTAGACTAGTTGCCTCACCAAGGCTGAAGAACCTAGTCCGTCCTACTATTTACCCATAGCTGGAGGGAGAATAAGGGGGTTCATACCTTTCCCAAGGGTATTTGCCCGAAAGTGAACGTAATAGCGCGACTGGAGTACGAACTCGCGTACTACGATTCCGCAGTTCATCGCTTTAACCATTACACCACGAGGACACCACCTTTAGGGGAGGGTGCTACTCATTTGTCTGGATTGCTCCACTTTTCTCTTGATACGTACCTTACTATGCAATGTTAAGTAAAGCGGCATCAAGTTCCATTTTTTAGTCTTTGATACAATTCGACCTGGGATTGAACCCTGGTCTCCCGGATCATTGCCGAACACTCTACTACTAAGCCAATGGCAGTTCTATTTCAAACAATTCAGTTTAGCATAAGTACGCAGTTTTATTGTTTGACACCTAGATAGGACGATATCAGGTGCTACCACTCCGGACCAGGAGTGATACGAGTGAACAGGTATTCCTCATTCCCCAAACCTTCAGCATAATTGTAGCCTCACCATCAGATTGTTTAGTGTCATATCCAGTACACTCGTTGGGAGAGTTTTTCATCTCCGCAGAGATGCAGTCGGTGTTTTCTGCCGCCCCAGCCATCTGGGCTACAAACTATTTGCTTACAAATCTAACTCACACACACACACACACACACACACACACACACATATATATATATATATATATATATATATATTTATATATATACGGATGTATGTAAACAATAGTAATTGTGATTCATAACCGTTTAAAATTTATTTTGCAGCTAATGGCTTCTCGTGGCTGAATGGTTAGAAGCTTGGGCTTGACGTTTGAGTCAACCGGCTTTCGATCCCAGCTACGGGAAGCTAATGTCTAGCCACACTGATGAGTTCTGATAGAACGAAACAGATCCGTCTGTGGATGACTATATATATATATATATATATATATATGAAGGGTTTGACATTGATAAACTCGCAGGGGATGATACGACATTCAACTGTATGCTTAGAATTACATTAGTTTAAATAGAATTTTTACTGTTAGGTAGAAAAACACGAAACCATTTAACTGTGGCCAAACAATTAAATATAATTATTAGCAGCACATTTAACTGTGTGCAAACAAATATTCTCTCTTTTAAAAATAAAGCTACCACCTAATTTCTTACAGAACACGCACACACACACACACACACACACACATATATATATATATATACATATATATATAAAAGATTGGCATTAAGTAACCCGCACGGTTTGATATGACATTAAGCCAAATAACATAACCTCATCGAGAATGTGCAATAACCAGTAGATGCACATGTAGAAAATGTGTATCTACATCTAGTGCAGGTTTGTAATATTTTGTTTCATCAAAAAAGAAAAGGATGTGCTTTAATGTATGCTATGAACCTGGATAGTAGAACTTCTAAAAGTGGCCCTTTAGACCAAGCGTCCCTAACCTGCAGCCTATAGGCCGCATGTACCCCTTCAACAAACTAAAAATTTTCTCTTCGATTTTCCGAATTCACTGTCAAGAAGAATGAGAGTGAGCCCAAAAGTAATGTTTTTTTTCTTTAGTAAGGAATAATTACCGACACAGAAACATATATAATACATCAAAACGAAGCTGATCTTCTGTGGATCACATCCCTACTTCTCAACATAGTCACTGTTTCTCTCAATAGCAATGTTGCACCTTCGAATGAGAGCATGTATTCCTAACTCGTATAATTGACAAGTGGTTGAGCCGCTTCATCACTGCAGTTTTCATTTCTTCGTCAACCGCATAATGTTTGTCTCTTAAATCCACTTTCATGGAACCGAAGAGGTGATAGTCTGAAGGTGCTAAATCTGCTGAGTATAAAAGATGCAGTAAAGTTGTCCACCCGTGTTAGGCGGCTGTCTCTCTTGTCTTAATACTTGTGTGTATTAAGACAATGACTCCCTTCTTCACGACATTGTCGTGAAAAAGAGAGTCATTATCGATTGGCAAGTTGGGTATCACTTCAGACTATCTTCTCTTTGGCCTCGTGAGAGAGGGTTTAATTTGAAAACCTTATGCCAGTGACGATAAAGTGAAAACTGCAATGATGAAGTTGTTCAACGAACAGCCAATAGAATTTTACGAGACTCTCTTTCGATGGTGCACCATTACTATGGTAGGAAATGGTGAATATTTTGAGAAGTTTGGATGTGATAAAGAGCGGACCAGCTTCATTTTTCTATATCATACATGTTCATGAGTCGGTAATTATTCCTGTACTCAAGAAAAAGGTATTTCCTTTTGATTTACCATCGTACTATTACAACTGCAAATAAAATAGGGCGCCTCCGTAGGTGTAATGGTTACCTAAAGAGACTTGCAAACATTTACAAGGGAGTTTGAGTCTTATTGGGTTAACCATTTATACGGCCTTGTGTCACATTTGAGTAAAAACCTTTGTAAATTACTGCAACCACAAAAAACCTGATTGATCTTCAGTGTTCAGATGATTTGAACTCTATGATTCTGTCTTATTACCAACTCAATTTCTATACGAACTACTGTTATATTGTCATCTACAGCATCATAACGACACAATAATAAAGACGCAGGCAGGAAGACTTCTTTATAAAAAGATGTGTACCTCTCACTTTATTTGTAAGGGTTCAAAAAGGGTTACTCAATGTTTGCGTGTGAGAGGGATTTAGAGACCGAACATAAACTGTAATATTTTGACCCCTACTCTTATGGCCGTCAGAGTTGTGTCTTTCTTGTTCTCCAGATGCTCAACCGGAGGCTCACTCTGCTGGATGATGGCTTTCTTTACTGCATCTTATCAGCAATTTCTCTGGTCCCCAATCTCCATCGGGACCCCAATGGCCCCTTCGGCCTGATGTGGCTTTCCTTACCATATCTCGTCTATAACTCCGTCCGAACTCTAACTGGAACTCAAACTGTCTGACTTCTGTCTTGACTGAGTTATATGATAGTTCAACGTCCACTCAGTCGCCTACTCTACTCGATTTTTGGAATCGCATGTTGGATCATCATCAAGCGGAAATAACTGTCATGCAGTTCACAGGTCACTCTCATCCGGTGCATCAGTCTATGAGTGTACCATGGGAATTTTTTTACCTCGTCCCATTTCATCAGCCAATTTCCGCCCACGCGATTTCCTCTCATAACTGCCATTAGAATGTGTCACCTCCTTCCGGTGCATCACCTTGGAATGGCATTTTTGGCCGGGTCAAAGGCCAAAATACAACACTAAGTCGTTACATTTGAACGATACGCAAACCTAATCATTCAAACCCAGAAACGAGTAAACATGTTTAACATGACATGTTTAGCGCAACATATTTAGATTAACATGTTTAGAACATCAAACTATGAACAGTTGCGCTCCATAAAGAAGCATGCAGAGATAGCTCTACCTTTACGACAGTCAGATTATCACTTGCCGGATGTTCTCTTTCTGTCAACCTCTTAACTTAAACCAGGCATTACATCTTTTTGTGATTGTAAACAACAAAACAAGTCTTAGTTGTCCAAATTTCTGAGACGAAGCTAGATAATTTTTATCATTAAGGGTTTTTGGACTAATGTTTTCATCTCTGTTATTGTTTCCATAAGGTTTCAGCCGATATGTCCTCCAGCCTTCTTCATGCGTTTATCGAACTCGGGAACCTTCAGGAAACTTCAAACTACGTCCTTCATTGAATCCACGGGGGACGCCTGTTCTGATTCTGTTAGCCATAACCGGGTACAAGTGTTAAGTATTCCTGTATTATTACTCGCCTGCAGTCAGGATTGAACCTGCAACCTTCAGATGATTGTCTCTTTAGAAACTTGGGGAACCAAAGCCTATAACCGTTACGCCATTGTGAATTTAGATGAAGGAGTTCTACCCTTTTATGATCATTCCCTTTGGCCGTTCTGAGTTTAGCAATGAGCATGACAATTTAAATGAAGAACGTCATGATTGGCTGATTAAAACTAGCTCAGACATAACACCTTAAATAACGAGTGTCGTCCTTCAAGATTTTGCATATCATCAGTAAATATGTAATCTTATAGTTTGATTCATTGGTTTACGGGCATATTAATCTTCCTGGGCTATTTAGAGCCTAAACTATTATTTTAGAAAAACAGTTATGGGTCTATTTAACCCGTATCTCGGGTGGATAAGGGAGTCCATACCTTATCCACGGCTATTGGTTTGAAAGTGAAAGTTATAGGTCAATTGGAGACTCCACCCTATAAAGAAAAGGAACGAAAGTAAAGCGAAACTCACTGACTGTTGAGATTATTCCTACCGGTGATGGCGAGAAAATTATTATCTTAGTTCCCTTCCAAGCAGTATCTATCTCTTTATGGAAAAGGGTAAGGGCTGGGTTTAAAACCTGGCGCCTAAAGCGCCTCTATAAAGGAAAACTGACAAAAGAAAGTTGATTTTAAATCTACTTCCATACATTGAGTTGACCTTATGTCACATTTTGGCCTTATGGGGAACCGAATATAATAAAAGCCTAAAAACCTACTGATGCAAGAAGAAGACGAAGAACAATAAAAAGAAGAAAAAGAGAAGGAGGAGGAGGATCAAGAAGATGATATATCTTTTTAGAAAGGAACTGTATTTGAAGAAGGACTGAAAAATAAATGGTAGGAGTAAGAATAGAAAGCTAGAAGAAGAAGAAGAAGAAAAAGAAGGAAATGTAAAAAAAGTAAGAAGAAGAAGAAGAAGAAGAAGAAGAAGAGTTTACGATAAAGAAAGACTAAGATGACTTTTTTAAAACGTTGAAAATTCAAGAAAAAAGAAGAAAAAGAAGGAAAAAAGTAAAACGAAATTAAATAAACAGCGAAACAAAAAATAGAGAGAACGGAAAAGAGACAGTAATCAAAGATGAAGGAAAGAAAAAACGATGAATGAAAAAAGGAATAAATTGTTGACCAAAGATAGGAAAGAAATAAAAATATGCAAGGCATATGGATTTCCGAATATATCGCGCTCTACAACATGACACTTTATCGACACTCAGATGGTCGAACTAGATGGCGTCACAAAATATTATAAAGAGAACAAAGCCAACGTGCAGCTTAGAATGGGACCGTGTACAACATTTTATGACAGACAGATAGATAAGAAATGATCGAATGACAAGTATTTAAATATTGAGAGTATGGAAAACATAGAGACATTGACCATGTCTAAATCAGTTTTACCCAAGTCTCCTTAAAAGCAAAAACAAAACAAAACAAAAGAAAAAAAAAACGAACTTAGAAACACGTTCGCAGCGTAATAGTTATGTACATAAAAATGGACACACTGATTCGAATACAAATCCACACCGTGATTTTTTGTGTTTCACGTAGGGATCTGAGATATCAGATCGAAACCGGAGCATCACAAGCGGAGGCAGTTTAGTTTGATTTGGTTTGGTTTTATGGTATATCAACCATTGTAAATGGAGGTGCCCGTGGTGTAGTCGTTATCGTCGTAGGAAATGGACACGGCGACACGAGTTCAAATCCTGGACGAGACTGATTGCATTTCACATAGCACTAATACCCTTGGGAAAGGTATGAATCCAATTATTCTCCCGCCAGCTATGGGTAAATAGTAGGACAGACTAGGTTCTTCAGCCTTGATTAGGCAACTAGTCTTGGAGAAGGAAAACTCTGAATTCAAACCTGTTAAACTCCGCTTAAAAATTGACCTTGTGTCATATCCTGCCCGAGCGTAGGGGTTGGTAAATAGTATCAACCATTGTAAATCATTTAATCCTAAATCTGTTTTATACATATATGAAATATATGATTTCAAAACATATTTTGTAAATGAGATTTTTAAACAACCCCGAGCTCATTTTTTTGGCAAAGAGAGAAATGGTTTCACTTAATTTCAAACAATTCAGTTAAGCATTAGTAAAGACTTTTGTTTACACACTATTAGTCATTGGTTTTAAAACAGTTTTTTTAGTTTACACACAGTTAAATGTAAAAGCAGTTCTATTTCAAACAATTCAGTTTAGCATGTTTACACATTTTTTTGTTTACTTACAGCTAATAGTTTGTTTAAATACGTTTTTTACACACACAGTTAAGCGATCGAAGAGTTTTATTTCATGTTATTCAGCTTAGCTTATCAACAAAATTAAATGTGTCTAAGTATTGCTATGTGTCACAAATAATTCAATTAAAGATCAGTCGTTTGTTTACACACAGTTAAATGTAAAAACTATTCTATTTCAAACAGTTCAGTTTGGCATAAGTACATAGTTTTTGTTTACACAAAGATAAATGTGAAAACAGACCTGTTTGAAGCAATTCAGTTTAGCATTAATTGGTTGGTTGGATTTAATGGCATATCAACCTCTATAGGATATTTAATGTCAAAGACTTTGAACTCGTGTCGCCCTGTCCATTTCCTACAACGATAACCATTAGACCACGGGCACCTCCTACGATCAACATATAAATCATAGATATAAAAAGGAACTGGAATAAAATAATCATCAAGGGTTAGTATGCCATTAAACCAAGTTATCTAACCTAACCAAGTAGCTGCGTATAAACTATGTGTATAAATAAAACTTTCTTGATGCATTAGTCGTTTTCCAATGGAAATTATACAGGGAATCTGGGTTTGTCAAAGTTTCTGTGAGATATCGTCTACTTTTTCCTTTTTGCTTGTATGAAACAATTTTTTTTCATTATATCGTTTTTGTTGGTTGTTTGGTTGGGTTCTCTGGCATAACAACCCTTGCTGGTTATTTAATGCCAAATCTTGTTAATTCGTATATACTGAATATATATGATTCTTAAACACATTTTGTTGATAACATGCTTAAACGAGCCTAAGCTGATTTTTGTACATTTATATTATTTCAGTGATTGCTATGTAACGGTAAAAATTTTACGTCGTAATCTCACAGACTTAAATCATCATCATCATCATCATCATCATCGTGTCATGCTGGTAGCAGGGATATCCCTGACCCTCTCTCGCCACTTTTCCCTATCGTTCATCGCCTCAGGCAGGTCTTCTGGACAACATTCCGTATCCTCACATAGTTGCTGAATGTATATTCGTGATGGTCGTCCTGCTTTTGCACGGCCATGTTTGAGAGTCCATAAGAGTACATGACTTATGAGTTCGTCCCTGCTTCTCCAGCAATGTCCTGCATGTCTGGTTCGTCTAACTTGAACAGTTTTCGTGATAGGAGGCAGGTGGCCGTACAATTGGTGTCTTGTGAGGTGTTGCCGCCAGGACTTGTTCAAAATTGCTCGCAGCATGCTTGTGTAATTGCCGTCTAGCTTCTCCAGCCGTTTTGTTACAGTCCATGGAGTGCATCCATGGAAAACAGTCCATGTAGTGTATCGATGGAAATCAGACTTAAATTGATATGCATATATGATTAATAAGTGAATAGTTTTCAGGTAATTTGGTTTTTAAATCAGAAATTATTTGTTTGCAAGGTAGTGTTGTTCCTTATACTAATAAAATCAAATGATATAAATCAAATGATTTAAATTATATCTATCTCGCTCTAATTCTATTCGATATTTATCATTTGTTTGCGGACAGTTAAATGGTTACAAGTAGTGTCCTTGCGCAGTAATCGTTAAAACGCTGACCAGCCAAATTGTAGTAAACGAGTTCGAACTCTAGTCGCGCTAATACGTTCACTTTCAGGCAATTACCCTTGGGAAAGGTATGGACCTCTTAAATAATACAACTACTTTTCTTCTAAAAGGATGACTTTGGCATTGAATAACCCATGAAGGTTGAAATGAAATTAAACAAAGGAACCAAACCCCAAATCGTTCATTTGTACGCAGTCAAAAAGTTCCAAGTATTTCTATGTAATACCAATAATTTCATTCAGGCGCCTACTTAAACATTTTTATGTACCACTAGAACAATATTGAACAAGTCCTGGCAGCAACACCCCACAAGGCGCCAACTATACGGTCACCTACCACCTATCACGGAGGTGCCCGTGGTGTAGTCGTTATCGCCGTAGGAAATAAACACGGCGATACGAGTTCAAATCCTGGACGAGACTGATTGCATTTCACATAGCACTAATACCCTTGGGAAAGGTATGAATCCAATAATTCTCACTCCAGCTACGGGTAAATAGTAGGACAGACTAGGTTCTTCAGCCATGGTGAGGCAACTAGTCTAGGAGAAGGAAAACTCTGAATTCAAACCTGTTAAACTCCGCTTAAAAATTGACCATGTGTCATATCCTGCCCGAGCGGAGGGGTTGGTAAATAGTACCTACCACCTATCACGAAAACTATACAAGCTAGACGAACCAGACATGCCGGACACTACTGGATAAGCAAGGACGAGATCGTACGTGATGTACTCCTGTGGACCCCCGCATATGGCCAATCAAAAGCAGGACGGCCAGCTCGAACATACATACAGCAGCTATGTGATGATACGGGATGTAACCCCGAAGACCTGCCAGAGGCGATGAATGATAGGGGGACGTAGAGAGAGAGGGTCAGGGATATCCGTGCTAGCCGCACGACATGATGATGATGATGATGATGATGAATTATGTTATTGAACGTTTCAGATTTATCTTTACACTGTTAAATGGTTCCAGGTAATGCTATGTATCCCTTACAATTGAATTAAACATCAATCATTTGTTCATACCCAGTTAAAAGATCAAATAGTTCTCTTTCTTACAATTAACGTCAGTCATTTCTTTGCCCCGAGTTTTTATATGATCCATAGATAGGACCCTGTTAGTGCTACCATTACAGGATAGAGTAGACCTGAGAACAATGGCAATATCGGGGTAATCCACATTTCTTAGAACTCCAGGACTGGCGTTTCACCATTGGATTGGTTTGGTTTGGTTTTTTTGCGGGGGGGGGGGCTTATGGCATATCAAACTTTGTAGGTTATTTAACGCCAAAACCAAACGTAGTTTCTTTCAGGCAGCGGTCGTATCGATAGTGCTATATGGATGCACTACTTGGACGCTAAGTAAACGGCTGAAGAAGAAGCTAGACGGCAATTACACAAGAATGTTGAGAGCAATATTGAACAGGCCCTTGCGACAACACCCCACAAGACACCAACTATACGGCCACCTGCCTCCCATCACGAAAACTATCAAAGTTAGACGAACAAGAGAAGCAGAACATTGCTGGAGAAGCAAGGACGAACTCATCAGTGATGTACTCCTACGGACCCCCGCATATGGCCAAGCAAAAGCAGGACGACCAGCTCGAACATACATACAGCAGCTATGTGAGGATACGGGATGTAACCCTGAAGACCTGCCAGAGGCGATGAATGATAGGGAGAAGTGGCGAAAGAGGGTCTGGGATATCCGTGTTAACGGCACGACAGGATGATGATGATGACTTAAAACAATTCAGTTTAGCATAAGTGTACAGTTTAATTGTAAAAAATATTTCTATTTCAAACTATTCAATCAGTTATATGTAACAATTCGGTTAAGTGTAAATACAGTTTTAATGTCGAAAATCAATTCTATTTCAAATAATTTAGTTAAGCATAAGCACGCAGTTTAAATGAAAGTACGGTTTAATTGTCAAAAACATTTCTATTTCAAGCTATTCAGTTTACTCAATTCATTTTAGCATAAGTATGTTGTTAGTTCTATTTAACCCATGGATAGGACCCTTATCAGGTGCTACCACTCCGACCCATAGTGAACCTTGGAGCAATGGCAATAACGGGGTACTCTGCATTCCCCAAAGCTCCAGCACTGCTAGAACCTCACCATCAGATTGTTTTGTGTCATATTCAGGACACTCATTGGGGGGGTCTTACCCCTCTGCAGAGGTGTAGTCAGTGTATTCTTCAGCCCCAGCCGACTGGGCAATTCATCATTTGATAATTTAGTGTTATATCCAGGACACGCATTGCGAGTGCTCTTACACCTCTGCAGATATGCAGCCGGTGTATTCGACAGCTTCCCCCTCCGACTCAGCTGCTTATTAGATCTATAGACGTTCGAAGTGTGTAGTCTTGGCAGATTGTAAACAAATATAGCGCTAATGTTTCTCTTTGTAAGACTCCAGCGACAATGTCAAAGAAGTCATTGTCACCATCTCAGGTGAGCGAAACATTGTTTTCCTGTTTTTGTACAGTCAACTATGCAAACAAATGAGTTGTATTCTTTAAAATTAATAGCTACTAGAAACCACATAATTGCGTTAAAATTATGAGTATTTGAAAAAAAGAATTACAAACTCTAGAAATTATACAGTCGCTGTGATAAATGATACCAAATAATATCCGACTTGATTGTAAGAAGTTCCGGAAGAAATAAAAATATTCTCGTATTTTGGGTTTGAAGAAAATTTTCTTTTTTATGAAGAGGATTGTTATTTATTTATTGCGGACTTTTGTCCTCATCTTGGTAGGTTTTTTTTTTGTTGTTTTTTCACTTTTTTTTTCTCACTACGTTTCGGCCAAATTTCACCTCTGGCCGTCTTCAGGTGATTAACCGCGACTTTGGATAAGAATGCTGAGTCTTGTAACCGTATCCTCAGTAATTACTGCCTTCCATAGGTGTTGTCTATCGCACCACGTTTTGACCAAGTAACCCTCTGACTGGCTTGTGTGGGAATTGAAACTGCTATTTTCTGGAACTGTAAAGACTCAACGCCTCTATCCGCTGCGCCACGGGCCCCGAAGGGCGATCAAGGTTGGATTTTTTTGTCGTATAAATCTAATTATTTGTTCTCCTTATCTGGTCTTCCATAGTCGGGTATGTACCGAATTTGTAATTGTCTTTATTGGGAATCCTTTTTGAGATGAGGCTTCTTAATCTGAGAATTAATTTTATTGTGGACCAAAGTCTAACATAAAATTAATACTCAGATTTAGAAGCCACATCTCAAAAAGGATTCCGAATAAATAATTGTTATTTATAGGTAATAATTTACTTCTCAATTCTATCAGTTTTGGTTGTACTGAATGTGACGAGTATCTCCCACATTTCAAAATGTCACCTTTGTGGTAACAGTAAATATAGGCAATTGGTAATGGTAGCTCCATCTAGAAAATTCGTATTATCTGTCTTTTTAGATACCATCAGTTATGGTCAAAGCTTGGATCAGTCCACACTATTTTTTTTTAGACTTGTGAATCTTTAATTGCTATACAGAGAGTCTTCTTACCGATTTCATGTTACACCAGAATGATGATCTTACGGATAGAATTTTCAACGATTATCAGTACTAATTTTCTATTCGGAACAGCATCATTCCGACGTAACATAAAAAGAACCATAAAATTTTTAGATCAATTAATAAAATTCTAGTTACCTGCAGTGAGAAGAAGAGTTTTAATGATCTGATTTTTCACTGTTACCGACCACATCCTTATTGCCTAATCGTCTGAGGTTGAAGAATACAGTGACTGGATCACTGCAGAAGAGTACGACGCCCTCAACGAGTGTCCTGATATGACACTAAACAATCTGATGGTGAGGGTCTGGTAATACTAGAGCTTTGGGTAATGCGGTGTACCCCTTTATTGCAATTGCTCCCTAGTCTACTCTGCCTGGAGTTGTTGCACCTGGAAGGGTCCTATGTATGGGTAAAATAAAACGAAACAGTGTACTTATACTCAACTGAATTGATTGAAATTGAACTGTTTTTGATACTGAAACTGTGCTACCTTGCTAGACTGAATGGTTTGAAATAGAACTGTTTTTGACATTGAAACTCTGTAATTATACTAAAATGATTTGATTGAAATGGAAATGTTTTTGACATTGAAAGTGTGTACGTATGCGAAACTGAATTGTATGAAATAGAACTGTATATATATATATATATAATCAAAATATATATATATATATATATATATATGTATATGTATAAATATATATATATATATATATGTGTGTGTGTGTGTGTGTGTGTGTGTGTGTGTGTGTGTGTGTGTGTGTGTGTGTGTGTGTGTGTGAGTGTGAATAACTAGTTTGTTGGTAACTTTATTTTCAAACGGGTTAGTTCTTATCTGTGCACAGTAGAAATTTTTTCAACAATTGTTATCCAATTTACCCAGTCGGCTAGGGCTGTAAAACACACCGGCTGTATCTCTGCAGAGGAGTAAGACCCCATCCCGAATAGAGTGTCCTGCACATGACACTAACCAATCTAATCGTGAGGTTCCATTAATGCTATAGCTTTGGGGAATGTGGAATAACTCTTCATTGCCATCATTCCCAGGTCCACTGTGGCCCAGAGTGGTAGCAACCTGATAGGGTCCTATCTATGAGTCAAATAACTGGACTGAATTGTTTGAATTAAACCTATTTTTGACATTTAAAGTGTATATTTATGCTGTATTGAATTGTTTGAAATATAACTGTTTGTACGTATAAAACGGATTTGGCATTAAATAACCTACAATGGTTAAAATGCCATAAAGCAAAATAAAACCAAACAAACAAAAACAAACAAATGCCTTTTCGTACATCGCTAAGAAAAAAACTATAGTAAAGACGTCGAACTAGAAAAGCAATAAAATGAAGGGAAATAACTCTTGTATATATATTTGATAGTCAAGTACATGACGATTCCTAAAAATGGGTATTAGATCAGATTAAGGTTCCAATAATAAATTGTGTATGATCGTTGTATTAGTCGTTTTTATAAACTTTGTTTAATTTTTTAGTTTGTTTATGGGGTGTGGGGCTAAAAAGAAGAAGCAGGTTCCGCTTTATTGTTTTGTTGAAAGTGAGCCGGCATTAAAGAAGAAAAATGTTGGTGGAAATAAAAAATAAATAGAATAAAACAGAAAGAAAGAACGAAAGAAAAGAAAGAAAAGAAAGAGAAATATGAGGATCGATTTCATGAGGTAAGACGTCCAGACGGCGTTCTGCAATTTCCTGATATGCTCATTACAATTGGCAAAGTACCGGACCTTTTTCTGATTGGTCGACGAAGTAGTGGTGTAATTCCTTCATAGCTCTTCCTATTTCTTCGCTTACATCCGTCTGAAAGTCGACGCTGCGTTTCAAAGTTGGTTTTGTTAATGTTGTCTTATTTGCATTAGATATCCAGCGAGGATATCTCCACGGCAAAAGAAAATAAACGTGACTGCAATAAAAAGACATGACAATACACTCGCAATTCTATGATAGTACTTTTCTCTCTCTCTCTCTCTCTCTCTCTCTCTCTCTCTCTCTCTCTCTCTCTCTCTCTCTTTCTATCTCTCTCTTTCTATCTCTCTCTTTATCCCTGCCTTTCTGTCTCTGTCTCTGTCTCTGTCTCTCAGCCAACATTCCATTACTATTCTCTGTCTCTCAGCCAACATTCCATTACTATTCTACTCATTCCATTACTATTCTACTCATTCCATTACTATTCTCTGTCTCTCAGCCAACATTCCATTACTATTCTACTCATTCCATTACTATTCTACTCATTCCATTACTATTCTCTGTCTCTCAGCCAACATTCCATTACTATTCTACTCATTCCATTACTATTCTACTCATTCCATTACTATTCTCTGTCTCTCAGCCAACATTCCATTACTATTCTACTCATAGCTATGGGGGAGGGAAGGATGGATTTCAGCCTTTCTTCACGATCTCAACATGGATCATCGAGTACATTTCCCTATTATATATGGATTAAAATGAGTTGGTCCACAAGGAGAATTATGTTCTTTTAAAAATGATTTATTTAGTTTTTAGACGTGTTTCTACTTGATGGCTTTCATCAGAGAACCTTTAATGATTGTGGCGTTTTGTTTACATAGAGGTCACTGTTTTTATTGGATGGTTGTTGTTTGTAATTTTGTGATAGGCCCTTTGAAGGGGTTGACTTTATCTTTCTCTTTTTTTCTTTTTTCCACTCTTTCTTTTTCGAAGAGTGTGTTTTAGGTCTTCCTTTGCGGGCACACTTTCTCTTCCCTAAATTAGTCTTTGATATTTGATATGTTATAAATCTTTTTTATTCTTTTACTCTAAGTCGTTCTGTGTGGATGTGTGTGTGGATGTGCGTTTCACTGTGTGTATAGTTGATATGCTATAGCGTTTAGTCAACCCCTATTACAAGTCTATTATGAAATTAAAAGACACAACCACCCCCATCGAAACAGTGACTTCTATATAAGCCAAATAACGACACCGAAAAAATTATTAAATGTTCTCTGACGAAAGCCATAGGCTTGAAATACGAGTAAAAAAATTAAATAAATGATTTTAAAGTAATAAATTTCTCTTTGTGAACCCATTCATTTCAATTTTTTTCCTCTTTTTGGACAAACAAAAAAAAAAAAGCAAAATTTACACACATATATATATATATATATATATATATATATATATATATATATATATATAGGGGGCTTTAAATGACCATCTTTTAAAATAATTTCAGTGGATTAATTCGTCACCGGTGAGAGCAATATTGAACAAGTCCTGGCAACAACACCCTACAAGACACCAACTATACGGTCACTTGCCACCCATCACGAAAACTATACAAGTTAGACGAACTAGACACGCAGGACACTGATGGAGAAGCAAGGACGAGCTCGTAAGTCATGTACTCTTATGGACCCCCACATATGGCCAAGCAAAAGCAGGACGACCAGCTCAAACTTACATACACCATCTATGTGAAGACACAGGATGTAACCTTGAAGACCTGCCGGAGGCGATGAATGATAGGGAGAAGTGGCGAGAGAGGGTCAGGGATATCCGTGCTGGCGGCACGACATGATTATGATGATGAATTCGTCACCAATTTAGTTTTATTCCATTTGTAAAAATAGGCTTTTGGGCAAAAGATTGTGGAATTTTCCTGGCATTTAGTATGGCCACCTTGTCCTTTTCTTTTTATTATATTTTGTTGTGTATAATTTTTTGTCATAATTAGGAAGATAAAAGCAAAATTAAATAGAAATTTGTAATTGGTTCGTTTTATGACTTTTTAGATATAGAAATGCATGTAGTTTATAAGCCTGTATCAAAATTCATGAATAGTTGATGCATTATAATTTTAACCGCAATGAAAAACATGAATTTCTACAAAAATTATCTATTATTCATATACATTGTTATAATCAGTTAGAGCAAGAATTAATTCTTAGAAAAACGTGTGCGAAGAGTTGGAATTATTTATGTAATTATATCAAGAAGATATTAAAAAAAAAAAAAAAAACTTATATCAATATATATCTAAAAAATAAAACATGATATACCTATTTTGCCAAAAATTATATCCCGAAAAATGATTTTTGAAGTAAATTTCTACATTGAACGATATTAATATTGAAGTGCAACGTGGTCGTATAAAGCAATGAAAGATTATCAGTTAAAACTGATGTGAAAAACTCTCAAGGAGTTAATATTATCATTATTTACTTCTTTAGAGTTTTTCACATCAGCGCCAGCTGATGGTTTTTCTCAGGAGTTTGAGTTACAGCAAGTCTCCTCAAGTCTCCAGGACTCTTCTCAGTATTCTGGCCGTTCTTAATAATGCTGTCGTTTGGATAGTCTCCACTCGTCCGCCAACTTCCAAGTCCACCAGTCCCTTTAATAATCCTTTACTTACTTTACCAAGAGTACCAATCACTATTGGTACAATGGTCACCCTCATGTTCCACGGCTTTTTCAATTCTCTAGCAAGGTCGAGGTACTTAACCTTCTTTTCACATTCTTTCAGTTTTATTCTGTGGTCAGCCGGGTCAGCAAAGACGAGAATTTTGCAAATTCTCTATTTTATTATTATTATTATTATAAGGTCTGATCTTCTGGCTGAGATTCAGTGATCCGTGTGTATGTCAAAATACCATGGGAGTTTATGTGTGTCATTTTCTAGGACAGGTGCTGGTTTGTACATATACCATTTGTTGGTAAGGTCAGATTTAAATTTCTTGCACATTTCCCAGTGGATCACCTTGCCAACCCAGTCGTGTCTTGTCTTATACTCCTTCTGTGCTAATTTGCTGCATTCGCTTATTATGTGACTGATCGTTTCGTCTCTGTCACCGCATAGCCAACATTTGCTATTTTGTTGAGTCTAATCTATTCTCGCTTTGATATGATTGGTTCGTATGACGTTGTCCTGTGCTGCTATTAGGAGAAATTCTGTTTCTCTCTTGAAGTTTCCTTTTCTTAGCCAGGTCCAGGTTTTCTGGTGTGAGATGGTGTTTATTAGTCGTTTAAAGCGGCCATATAGTTGTTTTTATTTCCAATTTTTGTTTCCTAGTAATTGTCATTCTATCGTCTATCGTGTTGTCAGTTTCGTTTCTGATGACTGTGATCAGTCTTCGATTATTATTATCATCATACTGCGGCTTTAGGATACACCGCACTGCACCTCTGCAGACTCGTAAGACCCTCCACCAACGATTGTTCGGGATATGACACTAAACAATCTGATATGGTGGCTCCAGTAATGCTGGAACTTTGGGGAATGCAGAGTACCTCTTTATTACCATCGCTCCCAGGTCCACTCTGCCCCAGAGTGGTAACACCTGAGAGGGTCCTATCTCTGGACCAAAAGAAGTAAACTGTTTGCTTATGCTAAACTGATTAGTTTAAAATAAAACTTTTTTGACATTTTAAACAGTGTATTTGTGCAGAAGTGAATTGTTTGAAATAGAAGTGTTTTTACATTTAACAGTATGTGAACAAAAACTGTTTCTTACGCAAAAACTAGATTGTTTGTAACAGAACTGTTTATATTTATAAAAAATGGATTTGGCATTAAATAACCTACAATGGTTGATATGAAATAAAACCAAACCAAACCACAACCAAACCAACTAAACCCCAGTAAAATTTAGCTGGTTTTCGAGCTGAAGAATGTTCTAGAAACGTTATCTTCTGATTTATTTCAGAACATTTTTCGTCATTCATTTTGTTGAGAAAAGACATGATGGAAATCACTTGGCGCCAGGTTAGAACAAACGAGAGTAAATCCTATATTTTTCCCGTGTGATGTTGATGAATGTGGCCATGAGTTAATTGGACGATTCTGTGCGCATTTCTCATACCTCTAATATTCTGCGGAAATAATTGCATCCAAATATTCTCCTAATGCAATGAGTAAGTAGCAGGGTATATTGGGCTGTTTAACTTTTAGACGGCATCTGGCGTCCGCACAGAGCAGAAGAATGTATTTTTTCCTGGTCGGTCAACCCTGGTAAGTCTGTGTTTAGTAGTCCACAAAAGAACGTAATTTATAAGCTCGTTCTGGCTTCACAAGCAGTACCTAATATATTCTGATTGTCTAACTGAGATGCTTTGTGAGATGGGGTGGGGAGATGCCAGTACAGCAGCTGTTTTGTGGGGTGCTGCTTCCAGATTATGTTCAAAACAGTACGCAGCATCGTTGTATAGATATTATCTTGCGATTTTACAGTGCGTTTCGTTTAAGTCCAAGGGGTGCAACTATACAGTAGTGCTGATATGGCTAGAGCTTTAGAGGAATCCCGTTTTATTCAACGAGTGGATCAGATCAACAGATATTAACATAAGGGCTCTTTTGTCATGTTGATGCAGCTGCAGAAGTCGTACACTAGGAAAAAAAATAAAAGGAAATTCTACTGTTACCTAAAGTAAATAGGCCGCAAATATTTCCCGTGGAAATGCTGAAGTTGTGTGATTGTCTTGTTAGAAGAAAGTCGAACACTGGGGAACAAAAGTAGAAGGAAATGCACCTGTTTCCTAAAGTAAACAAGACGCAGGTGCTCCGGCGGAAAAGCCCCCGTAAATTACGTGAGTGGCATGCTAGAATGTAGCGTGTCAATTTTCAACGTGTAAGAAGCAGGTTGGAAGAGATGTGACCGCCAGGTTTTGCGTGGGTGTCCTGTGAATATATAAATAACATGGGAGATATCAACTGAAAACTTTGAGATGTTTCGAAGAAGATCCGTGTCGTCCGCCCCTGTGAGCGCCAGCTCATCCTTCTTCGACTTTCTCTCACTCTTACCAATCCGTACATTTTTCTCCCCTGTGGCATTTCAACCTTTGTAGCTTATTCAATGTCAAATCCATTTTTTATGCTAATAATCAGGTCTGGGGGGTGTCGTCGTGGTGTAATGGTCAAAGAGCGATGGACTGCGGAATGGTAGAAAGCGAGTTCGAACTCCAGTCGCACTATTACGTTCACTTTCGGGCAAATACCCTTGGGAAAGGTATGAACCCCCTTATCCTCCCAGCTATGGGTTAAATAGCATCAGTGCTGTTCTTCTAAGAGAATGGCTTTGGCATTAAATGACCTACTTAGGTTGATATGCCATTAAGCAAGAAGAACCAAACCATCAGGTCTGTTTCAAACGATTCAGTTAAGTATGAGTACACAATTTAAATGTCAAAAACCATTCTATTTCCAACTCTTCAGTTTAATCAAGCAGTTCTTATTCAAACAATTCACTTTAGTATAAGTATACACTATTTTACGTAGAGTTAAATGTCAAAACAGTTCTATATTAAACAATTCAGTTTAGCGTAATTACAGTTTCAATGTCAAAAACAGTTCGATTTCAAACAAATCAGTTTAGCATATGTGCGTAGTTTTAAATCTAAGAACACAGTTTAATTGGCAAAAACATGTCTGTTTCAAGCTACTCAGTTTTAGTCAAAGGTTCTTATTCAAATAATTCAGTTTAGCATAAGTACGCAGTTTAGTTCTATTTGACCCATAGGTTGAGCTTTATCAGGTGCTTCCACTCCGGGCAACAGTGTACATGGGAATGATGGCAATGAAGGCGTGCCCCGAATTTCCCAAAGCTCCATCGTTACTGGAACATCACCATGTGATTATTAGCTTGTTTTGAGTCATAATTCAGGACACTCGTTGGTGGGAGGTCTTACCCCTCTGCAGAGGTTCAGTTCGGTGTATTCTACAGCCCTAGTCAATTGGGCAAGCTGTCAGTGGTGGAAATAATGCTTCCGATATATATATATATATAATATATATTATATATATATAGTATATATATATATATATGCTAAAATTACTAAATCTAACTATAGAATTTATAGTTTTTTACACCATCATTAAAAAAGAAGATTCAGTTTCATGACAAATTCAGATCATGTCTCTCGTTTGTCCGTTGTCGTTGATCGAAAGGGATTTGGTTAGCTCGGAAGATTTAATAAGTGAGATTAAGATATTTGTGTTTGAGTGTGTGTGTGTGTGTGTGTATGAGTGTGTTTATTAATCAATTTTCTTTACTTTTTTTTAGGAATATCTTTCAAGATTCAAAATTGATAATACCGAAAACTAAGGCTTAATGGCGTTTTGTTCAGCAAAATTAAGATTTCTTTTAAAATAAAGTTTTTAGAAGAAAAAGTATGAATAAATTCGAAAATGAATATTTTAAAACATTGTAAATAAGCAAATACAATTAAATTAAATCTTAAAAATCTTAAAAGTATCTACAAATAAATTTTAAAACTATCTGTGTTTATGAGCATGTGCATGAGGGTGCAAAAACTTGATGCTTTTAAAAGAGAGAGAGAGAGAGAGAGAGAGAGAGAGAGAGAAACTAAGAGAAAACAACTGCTAAAATGGTTTAGGCTGGTTGGTTGGTTGGATTTTAGGTATATCAGCCGTTGTAGGTTGTTTAATGCCAAATCTTATATATATATATATATATATATAATATATATTATATATATATATATAAAAAGTAAATGTGGATCAAAATCCGACAGTACGAAGATAGCAAAAAAAAGAAATAATCCACATAGGTGAATTTATTATGATGTAAAAGTCCACGTTGAACGTTTCGGTTTCAGTAATCATCATCAGGATTTGGATATCAGAATAATTCACATAGTGATGGATGTTTGCTGAGATAACAGGAGCAGAATGATAAGTATCCTGATGATGGTTACTGAAACCAAAACGTTCAACGTGGACTTTACATCATAATAAATTCACCTATTTGGATTATGTTTTTCTGATATATATATATATATTATATATATATATAATATATATATATATATATATATATATATTTAATGTTGTGATTTTTAAAGACATTTTGCATATAAGATTTTTAAAGGAGACTAAACACATTTGTCTGGACACAATCCAATGCTTCCAAGTATTAATATGAAACAGTAACAATTCAATTTAACATCATAATAAATTCACCTATTTGGATTATGTTTTTCAACTATCTTCATACATATATATATATATATATATATATATATATATATATATATATATATATATATATATATATATTATATACAATTACATGTGTAGGATTTATAAAAACATTTTGCTGATAAGATTTTTAAAAGAGACTAAACACATTTATCTATACACGATCAAATGTTTCCAAGTATTACTGTGAAACAGTAACAATTGAATTTAACATCAGATGTTTGTGGACATACGTTTAAAAGATTTGTTAGTAATTGATTTTAATTCAAATGAGTGAGAACTAAGTTTTTTAGACACAAATATTGCTATTGTTTTTACTCAGTTAAAGTTAAGTCAGACATGAACGATAAAATGAAACGCAGTTTCTTCCAGGCAGCAGTCGTGTTGATACT
>CAUZXS010001431.1:5000-12500 GCA_963585895.1 Sepioteuthis lessoniana | reverse complement strand
ACTTAGCGCATGGGTTAGTTAGGTGCAAACATGGGCGCAGGTGTTCACGTGCGCACGCGGAGCAGACGTGTCATTCAGAGATGTCACAATAAAAATCACAGATAGAGGATATGACCCGGGATGTGAGTGACGTCACGCACCGGAAGCGTGGGCTGAGATTTGAGAAAAGTCAGTTAGTTGAGTTTTGCCGTCGGGAGAAGACGGTTGACTTTCGGGGTTCGCCGAAGCCGGGCCGGTGGCCTTACGGCATGTGCCGCACGTGATTGGGGGCGGGGGCAGATGGAAAAGTCAGCATAGATAGATTGTGCCTCTCTCCTTATGTCGAAAACCCTTTTAACTCAAAGGTAATAAAAAAAGTTTCGTACCTGAACTAAGAAGTCGTAAGTTTTTTTGTGTTTCTGGATTCCTATGTGCGTTATGAACATTCCGTGTACATTGCACATATTCATGTATGGCTATGTAGCATCTCTATATCTCTTCTTTATCACATGTTTATCACTCTAACACAATAAATATAAGTTCTTCAGTCTTCTTCTTTCAACGTACCATTCCATGTTTTATCTTTGTTTCTTTTTTCATTTTCACTTCATTTTGCTTTCAACTTCTTTTCTTTTCGTTTTTTTTTCCCCATTCCATTCTTCTTTCCTACCTTTCTCCCGTCCTGCCGGCAAATTGCTCTTTTTTTTTAATTCCAAACGTATATGGCGTTATAAATAATTACCTTCGGGTAAAAAGAAATATTTTTAAAACAAGAAATACAAATTACTGACACGATTTAAAATTAGGGACAAAACCCAGAACAAAGAGGAATGACGGAAACCCAATACATTCTGACATTTTTTGAATAACGTCAGGAAATACTAGATTGTTCCCTATAAATGGCGAAAGAAAGAAAAATAAACTCTTCATACCAGCCAGAGAACATCACATCGAACTGGAAGTGTTGGGAAGATAGTATTAATATGTAGAGTTGTAACATTAAAAAAAAGATGTGATATATATATATATATTTATATTACTTGGTAATGTCTCTTGCACAATAGATTTCGATACTCCAGTCAATATTACAGACACTACCATGTAATACAATATATATATATATATATATATATATATATATATGTGTGTGTGTGTGTGTGTGTGTGTGTGTGTAAAACCTTAATCATTAATACTGAGCACTATTTAATTATACTGCAACATTTGGTCCTCAATTAACTCACCAAGAGATCAAGTAAGAACCTCAAATTTCTTTAATATATATTATAGATTTATTTACCATGACTAGAAAATCTAGTAAGCACTCCGTGGTCGCTGGTTCGATCTCCAGTGGTGGAGATCAAAGTATACGCGGCTGATAAGCCCTAATAAGGTTGAAACAGCTGGCTACTGTTCCGTATGTCACGCGGAGTGCTTGCCGGATTTTCAAGTAATGGTAATTCAATTTATAATATATAATTCCCCATTTTTATATAAAGGCACCTGGCTAATGTGTTTTCTTTAGGTTTGGCGGATTTCATAACAAATTAGCCGTGACCTAACTGTCTTGTTTGATTATTTAGTTGGATAGTTGGGTATGTCCAGTTTTATTTCAAGGCAAGATTGTTAAAATTCATGGAGAGACCACCTTTCAAATTAACGGTGATGGATCGGCAAGTTTAATTGTTTATATTGATGTTTACAATATTAACTAACCCCTCCCCTCGGGCAAGATATGACACAAGGTCAATTTTTTTAAGCGGAGTTTAACAGGTTTGAATTCAGAGTTTTCCTTCTCCTAGACTAGTTCCTTCTACAAGGCTGAAGAACCCAGTCTGTCCTACTATTTACCCATAGCTGGAGGGAGAATAATTGGATTCATACCTTTCCCAAGAGTATTAGTACTATGTGAAATGCAATCAGTCTCGTCCAGGATTTGAACTCGTGTTGCCGTGTCCATTTCCTACGAAGATAACCATTACATCACGGGCACCTCCTGGGTTGGGGGTATTCCTCCTCTACTGAGAATCAGACGGTGTATTCTACATCGCCAACCGGCTGGTTAAGGAGATTAACTGGTTTGAATACAATTTTTTTTCTTGCTAGTATCTTTATATCAGTATCCAGTTGATCTTTGGAGGGATTTCTGTTTTGTTATGTGTTTTTTCTTTTGGTTTGTGTGGGGGAAAAGGTATTTTGTTGGAAGGAATCTTTATTTTTGAGGGAGCTTTGGTTAGCGTGTTTTTTATTCAAGATATTTAGTGTATTAATTCATATGTTGGGTGATGTTTCATTGTTTTCTGCATTTTTTTTTAAATTGGAGGATTCAAGGCTTTGTTGATGGTTTTGTCGTAATTTATATATATATACGAGGTTAGTGTTATTGGTGTTAAATTTTCGGATTTCAGTTGAACTGAATTCATCTGAGTAACTATTACGGGTCGTATTTATGTTGTTTGATGTCACCAGTATTAGAAAGGTGGCATATATGTATATATATATATATATATATATATGTGTGTGTGTGTGTGTGTGTGTGTATTTAAATATGTACTCTTAGATAAATAGGCCTGTAAGTAAATTTGCTTTTAGGTTAGTTAATTTTCATCTAAACGTTTGGTACACTCGGAGCGGGAGCAAGTGAAAGCAAAACTTATAAATGAAAATATAAGCTGTTGTTGTGATTACGAACGTCTTGGCGAAATGGCTGTATGAGAGAGAGTTGGCCAGGAACTGCTAAGATATACACTATATTTTCAAATTTACGCCACTATAAGATACATCTTCAAAGAGCCTTACGTTTTCGTGCTTCTTTCATGGCAGACGGATACAGGACCGGCTCCTCAACCCGGAGGCCGCCGCCCCTGGCTAGAACCCAAAAAAGCGTTATCTGTCTATTCTGTTGACTGACGACTCCGATTGGGGTCGAGAACTTCCGTTAGTATATATTTTCTGGCACCCACACGTCTTCCCACGCATTTCTCGTGGAGTTTCCACTGTTCCTTGTTTACCTTAAGAACCAGAAAGAAATATATATATATATATATATATATATCAGCCAAGTCAGCTAGGGTTGCAGAATACATTGACTGCATGTCTGCAAAGGGTTAAGACACCCACAACAAGTATCTTCAATATGACATTAAAACATTTGATGGTGAGGCTCCAACCGTAGATGTTTGGTGAATATTGAGTACCCCTTCATTGCCAGTGCTTGAAAGTCAATTTTCATTCATAGTGGTAGAACCTAATAAGGTAAAAACTATCGGCCGAATAGGACTGATATGTAAACTTTCATAAAACAAATTATTGGTTTATAATTGCTTTTTTAGTGACATTTGGAACCATTTACCTGTTACCCAGTCGACTGGAGCTGTAGAATACACCGACTGCACCTCTGCACAAGGGTAAGATCCCACCAACGAATGATCTGGATATGACCCTAAACAATTTGATGTTGAGGCTCCAGTGATGCAGGAGCTTTGGGGAATGCAGAACACCCCTTCATTACCATTGCTTCCTGGTGCACTCTGGCCATGAATAGTAGCACCTCATAGGGTCCTATCTATCGGTTAAATAGAATTAATGGCATACATATGATAAAATGAATTGCTTGAAATGGAAATGTTTCTGACAAATAGACTGTGTACTTACATTTAAACTGCGGGCTTATGCTTAATTGAATTGTTTGAAATGGAACTGTTTTTAACATTGAAACCCTACTTGCATGAAACTGAATTGTTTAATATAGAACAGTTTTGACATTTAAATGTGTGTAAGCAAAATCTGTACTTATACAAAACTGAATTAGCTGAATTAGAATTGTATGACTAAACTGAATAGCTTAAAATGGAAACGATTTTGACAATTAAACTGTGTACTCATGCTAAACTGAACTGTTTGAAATAGAACTGATAATTTGCATAAAATGGATTTGGCCTTAAATAACCTACAAAAGTTGATATGCCATAAAACTCAACCAACCAAACCAAACCAAACCATTTACCTGAGCAAACAAATGTGTAATTTTGAATAAATTTTTTAGTGCTGAATAACAACACGTAACTCTATGCCTAAATTGAATTATTGGCATTACATCGAAATACTTTGAACCATTTGACTGTAAGCAGATGAATGAAAGTGTTGAATGGAATAATAAGTGTTAAATATCCATACTCGTAACCAATTCACTGTCTGCAAACAAATGATTAATATCGAATTAAGTCATTAGTGTTAGAAAGCAATAATTGAAATCATCTCACTGTGTAGAATCAATAGCAATACTTGTGCGCAAACAAATTAGATCTAACTCATTCAAAAATAGAATTACCCACTATCTATTCACTTACAAATCATATATGTATATCTATTTAAAGGTGTATTAGCAAAATGACAGCTGTTAAATTGTTACTGCTACATGAGCAATACTTGAGATCATCTTACAGCGCGCAAACAAAGTATTAATCGTAAAAAGAATTAATCATATTAGAAAGAAACACTCGATAGCATTTAATTGAGCACAGAAATGAACTTAGGCTCGTTTAAGAATAGTATCAACAATTTTTTTTTTACAAATCATATATATATATATATATATCAGTGGCGACTCTAGCCTATTTTTGCTACTCGTGCCCCCCCTGCCCTCTGTCAACTTCAGTTCCCAACCCGTAGTCCGTGGACCCAAAGTAAGTCATCATAGTTGCTATTGCGTGATTCTCCATTGTATAGCACAGATTGACAAACGTACCTTGCATGGTGTTTTTTTTGTAAACAATCAAGATACTATATAATTTGTAGTCTTGTTAATACAGTAGATAAGATAATTTTTTTTCCTTTCAAAAGTATAGAAGAAAAGAGATGTTCATTAATATGACGAGAAAAATATGTTTATTAGAATAAAGAAATTGATGACAATATACACAGACACAGATAGTAGTTTCAATTTCGCTTAAAATAAAGATTATTTGTTGAAAATGTATTCAAATAAACAAATTTTAGTTACAGAATGTAATATATGCAACATTCATTAAAGAAATAGAGATCTGTTAGTGAAAAAAACGAATTAAAACACGCCGTTTAACCAACATTTACCATAGCGATGATGATGACCTCGGCGACTGCTCTAATCTGCTATCCCCTCTCTCTCTCACACACTATACTCTCTCTCTTTCTCTCCCTCTCGGCCCCTCGCCCTCTTCCCAATACATCTATCAGCAGTCACACGTGCTAACATTTTTCAGCACAGTGTTAGGGTTGCTCTTGCTATTGGCTACAGCCAAAAGCGTATTTCTCTAACATTACTGTTATTATAAGGGTCTAGTGCCTGGCACGGATCGGGCGTTCAACATTATAGCCGATTTTATGGGATGTTCAATGAATCTGACGGTGGCCGGACAAAGACCATCCGTTCAAAACAGCAACGTTGTATTATTCCCAGATATATTTATGAACTTTTGGCTACTTAGTTATCGAAACTTAAATAGATACGTAATTTAATTGAGATCAGACTAAGTATGTTTGCTTGAAATTAATGGATGATTTTTAATCCATTTTGAATAACATTGACCGAGTTATTAGTCGTGCCGGGCACGAGTAGCACTATTCCCGTCACCGCCCCTGATGCATATATATATATATATATATATATATATATATATATATATATATATATATATATATATATATCGGAGTAGAGTCTCGGATTGGCGTTTGAGTCAACCGGATTTCGATCCCAGCTACGGGAAGCTAGTATGTCTAGCCACACCGATGAGTTTTGATAGAACGAAACAGATCTGTCAGTGGATGACTATATATATATATATATATATACTCACCTACCCCCGTAGGGTTGAGCTCTCTAGCGAATGAAGTAATCGCGTTGCCATTAGCGTTTATTGCAAAGCTCTTCATATATGAATTGAGCTCTCTATAGCCGTTAAGCGAATGTATGTGAACAATAGTAATAGTGATTTATAACCGTTTAAAATTTACTTGGCTGCCACTTGTTCCTCTTGGATGAGGGGCATAGTCTCGGATTGGCGTTTGAGTCAACCGGGGTTTCAATCCCAGCTGCAGGAAGCTTGTATGTCTAGCCCACACTGAGGAGTTCTGATAGAACGAAACGGATCTGTCTGTGGATGGACTATATATATGCATGCATACATATATATATGTTTTTACAATCATATATATATATATATATATATATATATATAAACAGGATTTAACATTAAAAAACGTACAATGATTGATATGAAAAAAAAACTAACCCAACTTTAAAAAAACCACACTGCGAATATATATATATAATATATATACATATGAAAATTATAAATTTCTATACCAATTATCACACATTAAGTACACCAGTAGATATATAAGAATCCTCTTATATCTTCTCCAAATGAATCACTCTCATTTCAGCTTCTTTGGGTGTTATATGCTGGTTGAGAAGTATGTTACGTTGTCTAACGTAAAGTTGGGTGGGTTTTGATCCCCAACCTCCTAGTTTTCTATCCACACTGAAGAGTTGTGATACAAGGAAACAGTCTGTCTGGGGGATGACCACACACACACACACACACACACACACACACACATATATATATATATATATATATATATATATAATATATATATATATATCATCAAGTGGAGGTGATAGCATAAATTCCTGTGGCAATTTCTTGCCATCTGTCCTTATTAGCCCTTCTCTCGATTGGTCCTCTAGACCACAACCATTGTCAACGCAGAACGGATGAATGCAAAACCTTGGTTGTTTCCCCAACGCTGGTGTAATCATGTGTAGTAAGTCTACGGGAGTAAATCACTCATGTTTTCGCCATGCCTTCTCCTGAAATACTCAATATGTATATATATATATATATATATATATATATATATATATATATATAATAGAGTAGATAGAACTAATTAGCCAAATTATTACACTTGGTCTAACAGAAGGAAAACTCTAAATTCAAACCAGCATGACATTGCTGTAGTATTGTGTCACATCCAATGCACGGTGAAATACACACACACACATGCACACACACACTCAGACAGATATATATATATTAAGATGTATATTAAGACATCTCGAACGAGTCGTAGTGGTGAGACCAACGTACATACTGTTTTTGTTTGTGACACATTTGAACATGTATACGACGTTTTTTCTCTGAAGAAGTTCAGCGGAGAGGGAAGAGTTTTTGGAAATAATGAACTTGGAAGTTGTAAATTAGTCTTGTAAATGATAAGTCTTATTGTTGCTTCGGATCAGTAGGGAAACTTTTTGCGGGAAGATAATTTATTTTTCAAATTTTGGTTCATATATCATATAATTATTAGGAAATTGGTTTTGGTAGTAAAGATTTAGTGATCGTTTATGGTTTAAGGTATTGTCTATGCTATATTGTTCAGTTCTATTAATGAAATGTTTAATTTCTGTATCAAATATGTATATATATATATATATATATATATATATATATATAGTAAAGGGTTTTTTAAGTCGCAAAG
>CAUZXS010001430.1:90000-110290 GCA_963585895.1 Sepioteuthis lessoniana | reverse complement strand
GCAGCAGTGACCTCTATATAACCCTATACAAAATCTGAGAAACATTCTACCACACTGTGCCACATATGTTCTCTGCCAAAAGCAACAAGCTGGAAGCATACACATATGTAAGAATGAAATGAATAATTCTTAAAAAATACAAATCTCCGGGTGGACCTATTAATTTTGAATTATATATACAGAGCATGTAAAAGAGTCATCTGACGAGACGAAGAATATACCAACAATATTCTCCGCCGAAATAAATTTATTATGACGGCTTAACCGAGTTTGAGTCTCCACTTAATTGTACTATATATATATATATAATATAGTTTGCAATCTTTATAAATAAAGAGTGCTCAATATCAGTGATAGAGCATATATTAGATTCACATAGAAACAAAGTCGACAGTACTTAGTGATAGTTTCTCACCTTTGTGATCATCAGACTAAGAGACTCTCATGAAATGGGTATCCCTTTATATGCAGTTGTGTGGGTCATGATGGAAAGGGTAACTAAGTTTGTAGGACATTCTGGGTCCTATTGGATTATTGTATTGATAAGAAACTGATAGTCACCAAGCATTAATGACTCTGTGATTACACAAGCTTAATTCATATATTCTTTTAAAATAAGAGACCAATGAACAGTGAAAGAAAATTAAATGCAGAGAAGAAGCTCCACATTATACAACTTTCTTGTGTACTTTTTACTGTAATTATCATTTCGACTCAATAATAATCAGCATTGATTTTTTCCTTTAATTTATGCCCGGAAGTTCCTTTTCTTTTCAAGATAATTTATGGAAATAGTCATATTTCATTTTTTTTTATTGATTTATATAATTCTAATGACCAACAAGTATCTCTCGGAAGGACATTCTTAACACCAATAATAGATAACAAGATGAAAGAAAGGAAAAGAGAATTAAAATTACAATACATATACAGATATACAGAGACAGATGGAGATGGATTGGTATACCTCTTTCTCCCTCTCTCTTTATATATATATATATATATGCATATATTAGTAAATGCTTTGGGCAAAAAGTCAGAAAAAAAACTCAAAGCTAATATTCATCATCATCATCATGTCATGCTGCTAGCATGGATTTCCCTGACTGCTTGGAAAAAATTACATTTAATTTTATCGAATGTCTGACTTCCATATGATTGATAACCTATTGATTACCTTATAATGCTGAGTTTTAAGCAAGGCAGCATCAAGTACCAATTTTTTAAGTCTTTGGTATGACTCGAACAGGGATTGAACTCCAGTTTCCAGGACCATTGCGAACACTCTTCTCATTTGGGCAGCTGTAAGTTATTTATTGCCATATCCTGTTTATACATATATATCAAATATATGATTTGTTAACATTCTATTGATAACATTTTTAAATGAGCCTGAGCTCAATTTTTGGCACATAGTTAAATAGTTTCAAGTATTTCTAGCTAATACAAAAATTCTATTTATTATACATCATTTGTTTGAAAAGTTTAATGGTTTCAAGTATTGTTATATAACAGTCATTTTTTGCACACATTAAATAGATATACATGATATGTAAGCAATTATTTACTTTGTAATTTCATTTTAATGGTTACAAATAATGCTGTTTACAAGTGTTTAAACCTATTGCTTATAAGTATTGCTATTTAACAGTAATTATTTTATTCAACATTACCCATTCATTTGCACATTTGGCACATGGTTAAATGGTTCCGATTAGTGTTATGTATTACTAACAATTCATTAGTCATTTGTTTACATACAGTTAGATGATCAAACTGTTTAATTTTGAACAATTCCACTTAGCTAAAGTCATTTGTTTGCACTCCGTTTAAATGCCAAACAGGTTTATTTGACCCATAGATAGGACCCTACAAGGTATTACCACTCCAGGCCAAAGTGAACCTGGGAGTGATGGCAGTGAAGGTGTGCTCCATATTCCCCAAAGCTCCATCATTACTGGAACCTCACCATCAGATTGTTTTGTGTCATATCCCGAACACTTGTTTGAGGGTTACCCTTCTGCAGAGATGTAGTTGGTGCAGCCGCTTTTTCCCCATCAGTTTAGTTAGCGTTCATATAGTGCATCCATATAGCAGTATTGACACGACCACTGCTTGGAAGAAACTGCATTTCATTTTATCAGTCAGATCTGACTTCCATATAACCGACACAAGAATGCTGTGAGCAATATTGAACAATTCCAGGAGGCAACACCTCACAAAGCAGCAGCTATACGGCCACCTACCATCCATCACAAAAACTTTCAAAGTTAGATGAACCAGACATGCAGGACACTACTAGAGAAATAGGGATGAGCTCATAAGGGATGTACTCCTATGGACCCCTTCACATGGCCAAGCAAGAGCAGGGTAACCAGCTCAAACCTACATACAGCAGCTCTGTGTGGCTACAGGATGTAGCCCTGAGAACCTGCCGGAAGTGATAAACGATAGGGAGGGTTGGCGATAGAGGGTCAGGGATATCCGTTCTGATGGCACGACAAGATGATGATGATGATATAGTCAGTATATATATATATATATATATATATATTTGTATAAAGTATGAACTTTTCAATTTTCTAAGTTGGTGCCATGTCAGTACTAACTGAACCACTTAAAGAAAAAACTAGATGAGAACTACATGAGGATGCTGCATGATGTTTTGAACATATCCTGAAAACAGCAACTTTCAACACCATAAGCAACATTCTCCTATGGACTCCTTCACATGGACACATCTCAGTGGAGACACTAGATTTTGCCTAAAGGACTGGCCAAGAATGATGACTGGTAGGTATAGATGGCAAGAATGAGTTCAAGAGAACCCATGTTGTCTGTAGGCTTTTTTGATGATGATATAGTCACATCAAAATACTAGGAGATGCCGAAAGTTCTTGGCCCAACCAGAAAGGAAATAACTATTATTTTTCTATTATATTTTTTTTTTGGAAAGTATAAAATACTTAAGAAATGAGGTGATTTAGTTGCTTCATTGTCAGAATGAATATGTAGAACTGTACATATGGCTCATAGCAGTTTGTTTCTTGGTGAGGCTGAGAACCCTTTAACACTCTGTTGGTAAGTATATGTATTATGTACATGAACATAATGATAGCGATTTGATTTCTGATATTTAGTGTATTGCTGGGCACACATTTAAACTGAATGCCTAAATTTGCAAATAATTTAGCATGTTAATTGATACAGTGCAATTCCATATTTTGTTTCTTTGTCTTGATCTGCATGTCTCTTAGAACCAAATTTCAAAGAAATAAAGCTCAAAGAGAAACCAGGACAGCAAGGAACTGGTAGGAGTAGAGAATCTTTGTGATGAAGAGCCAAGGGAGGGATAGTTGATCAAAGATGAAGCATCCCTAGATATGAAGTGGCAAGTGAAGAATGAACTGGTAGGGGTGGTGGTTGCTGGTGGTCGTGATGATGTTATGACTGAGGCAAGCCAATTAGCATGCCTGATTAGAGAGATAATAAATTCTGTGTCTCTTGTAAAGTAGAAGATTTACAGATGCAATGTCAGCAGTCAGAGAAATGGGAAGGACAAGTCAAGTTGGTAGAGGGTAAAGAGAAAAAGACAAAAAGGGAGTGGGTTGAGTAGAGGAAAAGGACAAGGAATGTTGGTTGTGGGGGACAGTTTTGGGGTGCAAGTTGTCAAGTTTTGTTTGTTTGTTTATTGAAGGTGGTGGTCTGTGGTTGCCATGGAAATCTAAGAGAGGACATATGGGATAGGCATTTGTTTTTTTACTGAAAGAAAGAAAGAAAGAAAGAAAGAAAGAAAGAAAGAAAGAAAGAAAGAAAGAAAGAAAGGGTAAAAGAAGATGATAATAATAAAAGGGAGTGAACAAAAGAAAATAAGGGAACAAGACAGGAAGAAAAGAGAGCAAAATAAATAGAAACTGAAAAAGAAAAAAAGAAAGAGATGTAACAAAATTAAGACAATAAGAAAGAAAGAAAGAAAGAAATAACAACAAAAGGAAGAAGAAAGGAGAACATAAAAAATTAAACAAAAGAAAGATATAAAAGAAAAACAAAAGAAACAAAGGAAGAAAATAAAAGAACGAAAATAAGAGAAACAAACGACAAAAAGAAAATAGAAATAAAGGGAAGTAAAGTAGAGGAGAATAAAAACAAAGAAAGAAATAAAACAAAAAAGAAAAGAAATAAAAAGCAAAAACACAAAATGAATAAATGAATAAAAGATGACAAAATAGAAAAAAAAGTCAAGAGAGAAAAGGAAAAACAGTAAATAGAAAACAAAAACATAGAACAAAAGAAAAGAGTAGATGTTTGAAAAGCAGAGACATAAGTAAAAAAAAAAAAAAAAAAAAAAAAAAAAAAAAGGGAAAAAGAAGAAAAATATCAGAATATGTTTAAAGAAACTAAAGCAAAAGTGATAGGAAAACATAAGAGAGAAAAAGAGAGGAATAATGAGAGAGAGAGAGAGAGAGAGAGAGAGTTAAAACGCAAATAGAAAAAAGGCAAAATGGTAAAGAAAAATGAAAGACAAATGAGAAATAGTCAAATGAGATTTTTAAACTAAAGATAAAACAAAAGACACTGACGTCTTTTAGTTCATTTGATTTCCAAGATTTAAAGAAATTTATTGAATTAGATGTGAAAGACAGGAAGCCAGACAAGTTGATGGTGTCTTTTTATCAACCAGCACAGAGATCTTGCATTCTTTAGAGTGAAATCGACAGACAGATTATTACAAATAGTGTGAAACTTACCTTACAAACGCGGGCAACTCGTGAATATATTTTCTTGCCGCAATTGCTATACTCAACAGCTAATTCCCTGAGGAAGAAGAGGACTTGTTCCCCGGCATCAAAAGAAGCTACAAATTGAGGTTCTGCAAAAATAGGGGAAAAAAAGAACATATTATTATTTTAGAGAAAGTAACTAAAAAGAAAAAAAAAAGAATTGTAGGTTACCATTCTGGAAAAACCGAGAAAAATTTAACAGTATGTCATCATTCTAGAAAATGCCAGTAAAGAAGGTAATCCAAATGATCATTTTGAAAAAAAAAAAAAAACAGGAAAGAAGGAACACTGAATGATCATTGTGAAAAAAACAAGGAACGAACGAACACTGAATGATCATTGTGATAAAATCAGGAAAGAACGAACACTGAATGATCATTGTGATAAAATCAGGAAAGAACGAACACTGAATGATCATTGTGATAAAATCAGGAAAGAACGAACACTGAATGATCATTGTGAAAAAATTAGGAAAGAACGAACACTGAATGATCATTGTGAAAAAATCAGGAAAGAACGAACACTGAATGATCATTGTGAAAAAATCAGGAAAGAACGAACACTAAATAATCATCCAAAAAAATCAGCAAATAAGGGAACATCCTGAAAAAAAAAATCAAAATAAACAAAATGAAAATATAAACGATTTTCTTTTCTAAGGTATTACAAAGATTTTGATTATATTTTTGAAAAGGCCCACGTTTTTCCTCTTTCCCAATTTTTCAGACTGTTATCCTCATCTTTGTTGATTTTATCCTGACATTTTTACGGTTTAGCTCTTTAATCTTTATTAGAAATGTACTCCGATGATATTTAGAGAATTTTGAACAGAACCCCTTATTTTATTTAGGTAAGAAATGTTCTTATCAACAACTTTTGTCACACCCAAAAACTTTCATTGGAATTTGATTTGCTGAGCTGCCAAACTTCGCCGGAGGATCCGATCTTATGTATCCAAGGAAAAAAATCAACAAACCAACAAATTTACCATCTGGAATCTGCAGCTATCTTGATCAGGCTGTTATACACAGCACTCTAAAAAGGGAATTTAAGTGTGTTTGTGTTAGTCTTTTTAAAAGTTGAGCCTTGTATTTGCTGTTCAAGTTTCTTTTTATGAACGCTTTCCTTTTTTACTTAATGTGAACAGGATTTGGTCGTTAGTCGGTTCGTTTTATCACATGCTTACACTTACTGGGTTATTCTGAAGTCAGTCATTTTTTTATAGCAATTATATGATTTCAAATGATTAACTATCATAATCCTTTCTGAACAATTATAACTTCAAATAACATTTATATTCATGTACTGAATGATGTTTTAAAACCAGTTTTTCACCTAAAAAACAACGGTTTGTTCATTACACAAGATACATTTTTGAAATGTTAAAACAGACCTTGTTTCTAGGCCTAACCAGTGTCCCCATATAACCTATTCCTAAACAAAATTTATTTGTTAAGATAATGCATTGGTTACTATACATAACGCCAGTGCATATATATTATGTACAAATATTATAAATAGTAAACAAAGTTACATAAAAAACTTCATTATTTTAACCAAAATCTTTTGTTTAGGCATTAGCTAAGCTACATCAAGGTCTAGACGACATCATTTATAATGTTACTGTATTGATTTTGATTGTATCACAGTAGTTTTTAAAATATCAACAAGTATTTGAATAGTATAGGAGTTACATTCCTGTATTCTTTAAAGATAGGCGTGATACAAAAAATTCAAGAAAATAGGTTCCTGATTCACTAGTTCCCGAAACGAAAGGTAGTGGATGTTGGTAAAGTAATTATTTTCAGGAACCTATTGGTCAGGAAAGTCACGTGATTTGTGTTTCCAACTACATCCGCGCCTTTGATTTTGTCCAACGCAAAATAAACAGTGTGTTTGGAGCCGATCACGTGTTAGGATTAACTATATATACTCTAGACTTCCGATAACTCACTTTCTTACATTCTGACTCCCTGTTAGCGACACGTAGCCCAAGAAATATACAATGGGCGCGTGTATAGTCTGCGAGTTGTTTCTTCTCTTATTCTGCCAATCAGCCGAAAGTATCTATTCCTTACACACGCATACCGACTCAGATTCTTCGTCAAACCCAGAAAGAGACAAAAGGCCTGTGTATTAGTACTTGGTATGAAATACTTTATCAACAAGCACATATAGTCTACAGGACACTTTTGATGTATAGTTTTCTTGCATACACCTAGATAATAACACACACACACACACACATACACACACACGAATATTTGATAAACTACATCTGAACATTAATAATATTTTCATAATGTATAAATGTACTTTGTATTGCTTTGTTGTTAATATCTTTTTTTATGCGTCTTTTATTTTATTTTCACAACACCACCACAAAATAGTGGAAGCAACATATTTAATAACGTCCACCACAATATTTTCTCTTTACGTCATTGGTTGTTGAAGCATGGCCAAAAGTTAGGGGTCATTCATTATATGCTAATTAAAAAGTAAAGCTGGCGACCGTAGTCGAGGGCGACCAGAAGGCTCCCTTTTCAATAGCTACTACACCGAGGTGTAGGAGAGGGTACCACTCCCTTCCCTGGATTGCTCCACTTTACCCTTGATACGTACCTTATAATGCTGTTGTGGCTAAAAATTAGGGGTCATTCATAAGACGAAGTCATTTACTACTCAAGTATATGTAGTAACTATTTATATTATTAATAATTTATGCATGTTCGCCAATGGTCTGGGAGACATGGGTTCAATACCAAAGACTTAAAAAATGATACTTGATGCTTCCTTATTTAACACTCAACAATATAAAGTAGGTATCAAGGGTAAAGAGCAATCCAGAGAAAAAAGTACTGCCCTCCTCTACACCTCGGTGTAGTAGCTATTGAAAAAGGAGCCTTCTTGTAGCCCTCAACTATGGTCGCCAACTTTATTTTTACTTAAGTGGTATCAAGAATTCCTTTAAAACACAATTTTCCAACAGATCTCTTTGGCCCATAGACAAGACCTAATGCTAAAGTCAGTCTTTTAGTTTTTTTTTTTTTTTGCAAATAATTATATGGTTAGAAGTTGCTAATGAAAACAATTCCTTATGAACAATAATGGTTACAAACCGAATCCCAGCTACATCGTCTGAAGCAGGCAGCAGGTGGCATTGGCCTCAATGTTAATGCAGACAAAACGGAGTTCACGAGTTTTAATTATAAAGGAGATATTTCCCCACAAAGAGGTGATTCTCTGAAATTAGCGAACAAGTTCACCTACCTCGGAAGCAGTGTCTCATCAACTGAAAATGACATCAATATGCGACTAGTGAAGGCATGGACAGCTATCAATAGGTTATCGATCATATGGAAGTCTGAGCTATCCAATAAAATAAAAGGCCATTTTTTTTCAAGCAATGGTCTTGTCAATTCTACTATATGGATGCATAAGATGGAGGCTGACAAAATGTATAGAGAAAAAGCTTGACAGGAATTGCACAAGAAAGCTATAAGCTATATTGAACAAATCCCAGAAGCAACATATCATGAATCAGCAGCTATACAGCCACCTATTTCCCATCTCTAAAACCATTGAAATAAGACGGACAAGACATACTGGATACTACTGGAGAAGTAAGGACAAAGTCAAAAGTCATGGTCTCCTATAGACCCCTTCACATGGACGTGCAAGTATTGAACAACCAACTAGAACCTATCTACAACAGCTCTGTACGGACACAGGATGTAGTCTAGTAGACCAACCAGAAGTGATGGATGATAGAGACGAATAGTGAAAGAGAGTCAGGGAAATCCGTGCTAGTGGCACAACATGATGGTGATGATGATTTACATGGTTTCATAAAAATAATTTGCACACACTCATATGGTTTCAAGAATTCCTATTTAACACATAATTTTTGAACAGATCTATTTGTTTCATAGATGGAGACCCTAAATGGTACTAATACTCTTGTTTAGTGGACCCACAAGTCATGGCAACTGTTGTATAATGGGTCGTGCCACATGTCTTCCAGTATCGCAGAGGTATAAAAGACATTGTGTTACTTAAGCACGGGGTGTTCCACAAGATCTTGGTCAGTAGTAAGACCAACTTCAGACATAACACTCACAGCATGAGACTTGTAATATTTGTTGGACTGTACCACTTAAGTCAATAAATAATTAACTCTTTATTTCACTGTGTATCTCTTCCTTACCACTATACAATAGTAACAAAGAAATTACTCCACATTCACCAGAACTTCAAAAGAGAAGCCTCTCTACTGAATTCAGTTTAGTGCCATACCTTTGACACATTCGGAGGTCTTACCCTTCTACAAGAGATACAATCAGCATATTCTTTGCCCCAAAATAGGGAATTCCCAGAGAAAAGTTTGACTATGTTTTGTATTTGATATCGGAGAGTAGTTTGTCCCACTGTCAGCCATTGTAGAATACCAGTGATTTTTCAAGACTAAGATTTATAATATCTTTTAAAGATTTTCCAACATTTAAATTAAATTCTTTTTAATTTTAAGAAATATGGTGGTCACCTCAATTAGTCTGCAGTTCATGAGTGTTGAAGTTTGATTTGAAAATATTTTAAACACATAATCCAGAATGAAGATAAAAATGCATAAGTATCATCAGTTTGTCATAAAATAATTATACTTTATGATTTTCACATTAAAATTAAACTGGTCAACATATTTTTAGGTACTGGGCCACACCAGAACTATGTGTTCAAAGGGTTGATTACTTTTACTTGTTTTCTATACCTTCTTGGGTATCTCTGATTTTTACTAACTTCTCACATCAACCTTAAAATAAAAAAGAAAAATCTTTGCCCAGAATATATACACCCTCAATCCAATATTTATATACACATTACATTTTGTTTGATAATTCATCCAATAATTCTCAAAAATGCTCTCTTAGGTTCTTTTTCATAAATCATCCAATTCAATTTTAGAATTTTTTACACAATTGCTGTTATTGATCTGATTAGGAAATCTGTTCTCAAAATATTTTACTCTATTAGCCAAAAAATCCAATTAGTTTGGAGACTTAGTTTTTGAGGTCTGTCTTGACAGTAAATTTGAGGAGAAATATTGAAAAAAAATGTCTACTATAATTAGAAATTTAATTACTTTGAAAGTTTCAATTTGATCACCTTTCATTCTTCTTTCTCATTGATAATCCTAATTTCTTTCAACTCTCCCTAAAACTGCAGTCTTTTACTCTTTTTATTATTTTTGTCACTCTTCTTTGTATGCCTTCCAATCTCAATATTTCACTCAAATTCCATACCTTTACACTGAAACCCAGGCCTGAGTACAACATTCTATATAAGGTATATATTTTTCAAATTAAATTTGTAACCATTTGCCTTTGATACAAGAGAGAAAATATGATTGTCAGCTTTAAATGTATCATCAAAGCCAACCCCTATGTCTCATTCCTCATTTAATTTCTTTTATTTCCCCAGCTGCTTAATTTATATTCAACTTCAATGGTTTTGGATCCAATATGTAGTACTTTATATTTTTTTATATTAAATCTTAATTTCCAAATATCTTCCCAATATGACAATTTATTTAGTTCCATCAGTGTTATTTCTTTTGATAATGGTCGAGCAAGTAGTTTAGCATCATCAGCAAATAGTTTTATTTCTGAAATGAGTAGCATTAAATAAAATTGTATTTGATTCAAGCTGGAGAGGATCTAATCTCATTAATAATAGAATAAGTTTGAGAGGAAAAAACAAGTTGTTTGCATCGGAATGAATAAGCATATATTTGCTAAACAGTTCCTATGCTGTATGCCTGGTATCAGTTGAGCTGGAGAACAGCATAATTTTTCAATTTAAATAACTCACTGTTTGAATATGAATATTCTAAGCTCTCTCCATTTATACGCGGAGATGACTTCCAATATTTGCTTTCTACAAACTCATAATTTTCCTTAAATTTAAGCTGGGCATTAAGTCATTTGAGAACATTAAGTTTGGATCCTCCTCAACAGAAAGAATGATAAAAAAAAATACTGCAAAGAAAATTTCAAAGGAAACAATTTAAGGTTTCCGGAGAGTTTTTCTCATTTGTCAATTATATCATAAAGAATTACATGTCAACGGATCATATGGTCCTAGAAACAGGTTTCTACTGAAAACATAATTAAAACTTTCTTCTTCCTCTTTTTTAATGTGGGAAATTGTTTTATATCAGATTTGTTTGATCTGTTATCGTAGGCTCGAGATGAGATGAAGATTTTTTTTTTTTTTTTCAATATTGATCAGTTTCATTATTTGACTTGAAAAAAAAAGTCCATATTGCAAAATCAAGTTTGACTGATTGCATTTAAAAAAAACATTCCCCCTTAAAATTTAGCAGTCGTTCAGTTGCTGATTTCTGATCAAATATCTTCCTTGAAGCTCAAAATTCTGAGTGTAAATCTAGATTCTTATAATTGTAAAAGTTGGCAACCTCAGTCGGGATGACCCGAAGGCTCTCTTTTCAACAGCTACTATACTGAGGTGTTGGGGAGGGTGCATATCCATTCCAGGATTGTTTCACTTTACCCTTGATCCTCACCTTATAATACTGAGTGTTAAGCAAGGTGGCATCAAGTACCATTTTTTTGAGTCTTTAGTATGGCTTGACCAGGGATTGAACCCCAGATTCCTGGACCATTAGTGAACACTCTACTCGTTTGGCCATAGTTTATCTTTCATCTTCTAATTGTTACAAGTGATGCTCCTTAGTTGAAATGGTAAACTGTTGTCCATATCAGTCAAGTTCAAAAAGATATGGAATAGTTAATCAAACTCTTGCAGTGGGCTAATACTCTATTGTAAGACTCCAGTCCCCACAAAAGTGTCCTGGGTATATGTTGTAATGCTGACAAAAGAAAGACACTGGGAACACAAAAAAGGGTTGGTAGGAAAACATATATATTCAAATAACAGAAATAAGATACAAGTGAACGTGGTTTAACAGTAGTTAGTTGATAGGAATCTGAAAGTCCAGTGGGGTAGTGACTATCTGTCCACTACGCAAGTGGTATCACATGTGATTGTGTCACGTTGATTGGTGAACTCTGTCTTATGCTCTTGTTGATGTTTATTTATGAAGGAGGGTGAGTCCATTATGTAGGAAGTACAACAGTATATCACTAAACTGTAATGGTGAGGCTCCATTTCTGGAGCTCTGAAGAGTGCGAAGTCATCATAGCTATAACTTCCAGGGTCTACTCTGACCAGAGTGGAAGTACTTTTGGTTTTATCTAAGAGTCAAATCGATCTCTTTGAAAATTATTAGTTTTAGAAAGGAATACTTGAAATCAAGTGGAGGTGCATAGCATAACAGCTTTTATCTTCGAATATGAACATGAGAGGCCACCAAGTTCAAATACTGAGTAAAGCTGTTTGCATTTCAATTTGTGCAAATGCCCTTGTAAAAGGCATGAATCAGTAAATTCTCCCAGCAGTTTAGTTTGGTTTGGTTTCTTTATTTAATGGCATATCAACCTTTGTAGGTATTTTAATGCTAAAGCTATCCTTCTCAAAGAACAGTATTGGTTCTATTTAACCCATAGCTGGGAAGATTAGGTGGCTCATACCTTTCCCAAGGGTATTTGTCCAACAGTGAACATAGCAGCAAGCTCACTTACCATGATTCCACAGTCCATCGCTTTAACCATTATACCATGAGGACACTGCCATAAATACATACATGAAACCATATAACTATGTGCTAACAATAATAATTTTTAAACAGGAATAGTTACTTGAAACCAAAAATACCAAAAAGATTAAACTCAGTATAAAATAACCCAAAAAGTTTGACATGCCATAAGACCAACCAGCCAACTTGTCACTTGATTTTTCAGTTCAATATTTGTTACTGTTGTTGTTGTTGAAACACACTATTCGAGTTAATCCTATTTACCAACCCCTTCACTCGGACAGGATATGACACAAGGTCAATTTTTAAGTGGAGTTTAACAGGTTTGAATTCAGAGTTTTCCTTCTCCTTAACTAGTTGCCTCAGTTGAAGAACCTAGTCTGTCCTACTATTTACCCATAGCTGGAGGGAGAATAATTGGATTCATACCTTTCCCAAGGGTATTAGTGCTATATGAAATGCAATCAGTCACGTCCAGGATTTAAACTCGAGTCGCCGTGTCCATTTCCTACTATGTTAACCATTACACCACGGGCACCTCCACACTATTCAAGTTAATAACATTTTTTATTTTTTAGACAAAGCATTGTCAACCATTATTAATTTTAACTCGTATTTTTTCAAAAATTTCTTTTAATTCCAGCTGCATAATTTTTTCATCAAACTCATTGCAGTCATTATTTCTATGACAACAAGGAATAGAGCATACTGGGGACAATAAAAAACGATAAGCTCTTACAGAGATGTATGTCTGAGATGTGAAAAAACAACCATTTTGCATGAAGTCACATTGATTTCAAAAAGTAAAGAAAGATAAAGACAAGAAGAAATAAAAATAATAAAAGTTAAACAATAAAAAATTCAAAACTTGAGGAAACAGATTGGTTAAGAAATTCTTGAAAATTATAGTGAATAAAAAAAATGGTGAAAAGTTATAAATCAAATATGCTCCCCACAAAAAGGAGATATGTGATAAATGATAAAATAATTCATAAAAAAAAAAAGAAGGCAAGCAAAAAGTCTGCATAAAACTGACATTGGCAAACAAAGATTATTAAAAGAATGAGGAATTGAATTGTAGAAATAATGTAAAAAAATTTTGAAATAGAAGAATGAGAGAGAAAGAAAGAGAAAATTGTTCACAGTTTTATTAACGGCAGAATGCAAAGACAAATAAAAATGAAAATAAAAAAAATAGAAGTAAAACCAAATATAAATATTCATTCATCTCTGACGAAAAAAAAAAAAAAAAAGAAAAATTAGATTTTATCATTGCATTCTTGTATAAATAATGTAAATGTGTTTGCACAGTGAAGTATAGAAAATGAAACTTTTCACATGTAAAAATGTTTAACAATTTTCATATGACAGCTTGATTTAAGACAATTTAAACTAAAATAAAATATCTCTGACATGAGCTTAAAAAACTGCTTGGTTCAAAAAATATATATTGTCCAGCCATGAATTATGAAACAATTGAATCAAATTTAAAAAGTAATTATGTTATTTATATTCAATATTATATACCATACATTTTTAAAAATAAATTGATGGGGGAGTCCCCATCGTGTAGTAGCTAATGTGATTGACTGTAATATCCAAGTAAGTGATTTCAAACTCCAGTCATGCTATTTCATTCACTTTTAGACTAATAAGTAAATGTGCTGACTGTAGTCGTGGGTAACCCAAAGGCACATCTAGGTGTAGGGGAGGGCACTACTCCTTTCTCTGGACTGTTCTACTTTACCCTTGATCTATACCTTATAATGCTGAGTGTTAAGCAAGGAGGCATCTAGTATCATTTTTTCAGTCTTTGGTATGACTCAACCTGGGATTAAACCCAGGTCTTCTAAACCACTGGTGAACACTCTAACCATTATACCAATTGGCTCTCACTAATAACCCATGAAGATTGAAATGTTATAAAACAACATTAAAAAAAAAACCCAAATAAATTGATGTGATTAAACATTTAGAACAATTTTCTTTTATATCAATCTTATCTTTTTTATTGATTACAATTTTTAATCCATAATACTCGGGAAGGGGATGGCCAAATGAAATCAGTAAACTAAGTTCAAACCCTGGTTAGAACAGTTTACATTCACTTTCCAACAACTCTTCAGAAAGGCATGAATTTGCTTCTCCCTCGAGCATATTTTGTTGAAAAAAATTATTTTAATTCAATGATAATGAAAAATAAATGAACAATAAATCATTTATGAATATTTAAGATTTGTACAAGAAACTCAGGCTCATTATAAATGGAAGACAATCAAACAATAAAGAAAGCTAAACAACACATAAAAGAAAATATTGTTTATCATGAAGTTATGGATGATCAAAATAGTTGTTTATTTCTTTATATTGTTTATATGTAAATAAGTGGTATGTATATACATATATATATATATATAATGGAAAGAAAAACTCTACAGACCGTCATTTGGCTATTTTAAATTTATTTCGGTTGGTCACTTCATATAAGAAACAAAGCTCTTCAGGCAGCTATCACACACACACACATATATATATATATATATATATATATATATATATATATATATAAAATTGAGTCAATTTATATATATATATATTTGTATATAAAATTGAGTTTATATATATATATATGTATATATACACAAAACTGAGTGTATATATACATGTATATATAAAACCTCTTTAAACAAGGGGAATTTTTTTAAAAAAGCAAAAGAATTTAATTTTCAGAATATTTTTCGATAAATGTAAACTCTGCATTGTTTGGAATTCATGTATTGCAAAACTTGTTTTAATCTAAAAATTGCGGCAAATCAAACAGAGTGTTCCAGGCTTGAACAGAGGTCCATCATCTGATTTTGGGTGGCTGAGAAGTGCAAACCATGAGAAATTTAACAAAGAATGTGTGATGTGTATGGAAAAAAATGTTTTGATTTTTAAAAAATGTTTACAAATGGACTAAACATGGGTTTGCTGCAACAAGTCTTAGTCAAAAGACAGTCCATGAAGGGGAAATGTACTGACTCTCTGGTAAAGAAAAATTCTAGGCACAGTGGTCAGTAAAGTTCATGTTGATAGTCTTCAACATCATGAAGGGTCACATGACTATTGATTTCCTAGGAAAGGTGCACATGTAAACAGGCTTTCCTATTGCTTAACTCTTGAGAGAAAACTAAACATTTATTGAATGACCCTTGTGTATATATATATATATATATATATATAATACAAAGAAGATGAGTTGAGAATGACTCAGTTTGAGAACATATAAGGTCATTTGGCTATTATAGATTTATTTCATCTGATCACTCCATATGAGAAACCAACCTCTTCAGACAGCCATCATATACATAAAACTCAATTTTATATATAGCAAAAATTCTTATTATATTTGGTTTGGTTTCTTTGTTTAATGCCATATCAACTTTTGTGGGTTAAATAATACCAAAGCCAGCCTTGTAAAAGAACATCGTTGATGCTATTTAACCCTTAGCTGGGTTATAAGAGGTTTCATAGCTTTAACAATAGTATTTGTCTGGAAGTGATCTGTAGTTTGAACTTGCTTACTTTGAGGATGCAGTCCTGCACTTTATCCACTATGCTATGGAGACCCCTCCCCATTATATATGGATAGCCTCACCAAACACATCATACCAATTTTTTTTTTAAAGCCCTACTCTAGAAATACCCTTAGAGAAAAAAATACTTTTCTATCATCTTCATTAATATCAATTTTTAAATTGTCCAAATTTTTAACCGAACAGAGATAACGGAAAACAGATTCTTTCACTCTTTTCTAAATTGAACCAATAATATCATCATGGAATAATGTTACACAAAGAACTTAAATAAATGAATAGAAGTATTGTTATATTCTTACATAGGAGAAGATAACGAAAGAGAAGAGAGGATGTCCTGGTGAGATCAATACTGTATCATTGACTGTTTGTGGCATAGTGATAAAAAATGAATGACAAACAAGGGTTAACCGACGAGGGTTGGTATATTAATAAGTCAATAAAACTGTAATTTATACTCAGAATGTCTGTTCAGTGAGAGATCATTTTGGTTAGATATTAAGGAAGCACAATAGTAGAAAAAGTCAGAAGTTTGGTGCTCAGAGTCTTGACTGCATCATCATAGATGACTCTAACAAAAGGAGACCTATAGGTGAATGTGTCATCAATAGACAATAACCAAAAGAAATGAGATTCATGTGATGACATTAAAAATGTCCTATTGATCATTAATACTAAGTGGTTATTTCTAATTAACCTTACTTAATACATCGATAAAAAGTTAAAATATTAGTATGTCTATAAAAGTTTAAAGTCACTGCCCCATTGGCCAAGGGGGTAGAGTGTTCACCAATGACTCGGGTTATCAGTGTTCAATCCCAGGTCGAGTCATACAAAAGACTCAAAAAATGGGACGTGATACCTTCTTGCTTTACACTCAGCATAATAAGGTATGTATCAAGGGTAAAGTGGAGCAGTCCAGGGAAAGGAGTTGTGCCTTCCCCTACACTTTGGTGTTGTAGCTATTGAAAAAAGAGCCTTCATGTTGCCCTCAACTATGGTCACCAACTTTACTTTACTTATTAGTATATCTACAAAAAATTGAAATATTAGTATGTCTATAAAAGGTTAGAATATGAGTATATCTATAAAAGTATGAAATATTAGAATATCTATAAAAGTATGAATATTAGAATATCCATAAAAGTATGAAATATCAGTATATATATATGTATATATATATATATATATATATTAAATGTTAGAATATGAGTATATCTATAAAAGTATGAAATATTAGAATATCTATAAAAGTATGAAATATCAGTATATATATATATATATATATATATATATATATATATGAAAGGTTAGAATGTGTGATGTGTATGAATATATATCTATATCTATAAAAGTATGAAATATTATATATATAAATATTATATATATAAATATATATCTATATCTATAAAAGTATGAAATATTATATATATAAATATATATTTATATCTATAAAAGTATGAAATATTAGAATATCTATAAAAGTATGAAATATCAGTATATATATATATAAAAGGTTAGAATATGAGTATATCTATAAAAGTATGAAATATTAGAATATCTATAAAAGTATGAAATATCAGTATATATATAAAAGGTTAGAATATGAGTATATCTATAAAAGTATGAAATATTAGAATATCTATAAAAGTATGAAATATTGGTTTATCTGTAAAAGGTTAAAATATTAGTTTATCTATAAAAGTTCAAATGTGTATTAATGAGTAAAATAAAAATATATTTATAAATCATAATACATCTTTAAAATATTAAAATATTACATCTATAAAAAGTTAAAATATTAGTATATCTATAGCTCATTAAAATATAAGTATATCAAAGGTCATTTATCAAAAAGGGTTTATATATTAGTCTATCTATAAATGGTCATATATCAAAACAGGTTCAAATAGTTGTATATCAATAAAATTTTAGAATATTAGTATATTTATAAAAGCTTATTATATTAGTCTTGGACACAGTCATTGATATGGAACCAATCATTTTTATCGTAATACATATTCATCTTAATATGAATGCTAAAAAAAACTTTAAAAAATTAAATTAGATATAAACAAACCAGTTCAAAAACAAAATGTTTCACATATGCCAATTTCTATTTTTATTTCTTTTTGCTTTTGAGCAAATGCCAATTTATCATTTTGACAATTAATTGATGACATTAATTAATATAGTTAATTCTACAGCAATCAATTCAAAAAGTGGCATCATCTTCATACTTAAAACTACAAAAAATTATTGAAATTATGCTATAGATTTCATAAGATGCTTGCAGTAATATGCTAAGTTTGTTTTTATAATGGAAATGTATGTTTGAATAAAATTTAATTTGGCATGAATGAAATTTCATTTATTGTGGTGGTTAATGAAGTCAATTTCTATAGCAATTCTCCTAACTAGGAACCTGAATCTCTCCCATTATATATATGCAATATATATCTCATAAACAATATACACATACATATATAAAGTTATATGAATATATATTCATATTATATAAGGTGTCTCAATATACATAGGACCCATGTAACAGCTAATAACTCTGCTAATAATGTTGTGTTCTTTTTTATTTCAGATTTGAAAATAGTATACAATAACAACTATCAATCATTGATCACAATGCCTTTGATAAGAGAGGAAAAAATATTTTGTGTCACTTCTTATTTGGAGACTAAAATAATTCCAAACTGTCTCAAAATAGATGCAACCCAATGATATGATAATGATTTATTACTGGGACAAAAACTCAAAAAAGATTCCATGTCCTGGAAGCTGATATAATAACAATGATTTGATGTCTTTTGGTCAAAGGATGCATTTTTTGCAGGACACATTCCAAATGATTACCATTACACTTGTTTCAATAATAAATCATTATCATACTAATGGGTTGCATCTATTTTGAGACATCTTGTACAAGAAAAAGAAATATATATTGCACAATATATATCTAATAAACATGTATGTCCATGCACACACACACTCACACACACACACACATATATATATATATATATATATATATATATATATACAATGTAAAGTTTTATGCATTTATAAAAAGAGTATATGCAAACAACTCATCAATGTGTTTTTTATTTCACTGTTTGATCCCCCGAAGATGGTTCCTGCTGGGACCAAAAGTATTTTGGAAAAATATGACACTTTTTGAATTCATTCCATCAAGATGTCAAACAACTCATATAAAGATTTGAACTGATCAACTATAAATAGGCAGAAGGTATGTGTCTGTCCTATTTAATCAAACATTTAAAAGAGAAAATGCTGCCTATATATATATATATATATATATACATATATATATATATATATATATATGTATATTTGTGTGGAAAGTTGGCTAAATTAAACACTTAAAACCGATTTAGAGGCACAATATTTTGTTTTTTTATTTCCTTTTTAATTTTTAAAGTTCTTGAAAATTAAAAATTCAATAAAAGAATGAAATATCATGCCTCTAAGCTGGTTTTAAGTGTTTGATTTATCCAACTTTCCACATATTTCTATCATATTGTCAGATTCACCACACTATCATTTCAACATAAATATCTGTATAATATCTTTATATTGATAGTGTAGGGATGTAGTTCACCATATCTATTAATAAAGAGAGTAAAATATTTTGACCAAACACAAAGGTGAGGAACTGACAGTTGCCAAGCACTGTCGACAGTGTTTATTCAATCTTGACTTAAATATTGTATTATATATATATATATATATATATATATATATATGATAATAGTAAATAAATATATATAATATACATAACAGTTCCCACCCTAATGATAGTTATCCTTATGTCCCAGACCTATCGTGCTTACATGTCAAATCAAAAATTCATTTTCTTAATGATGCAATGATGATAATTTGCTCCTTAGTTAAAATCATCACCATACACACGCACACATAAAAAACCTTAACAAACGACATAGTCAATACAAACAATTATTGCAACATCTTAACACAATATAATCACTATATTCGTTACATACTTACAATTATAGATTACAATGATGTATACATAATATATCATTAATACATCATAACTAATGCAAATTATTATTGCAATCTAACACAAAACATATTCCAGCATATTATACTAATATTGCATAATACTCCATAGTATATTACAATATTACATGTCTCATCACAAGAATATTTGTTGCATTATGATCCACCATACCCCTTCATCTATTATGCTTACAAGTCAA
>CAUZXS010001430.1:37500-85000 GCA_963585895.1 Sepioteuthis lessoniana | reverse complement strand
TACATATATATGAAATACATCTTGTAGATAACATTTTTAAACAAGCCTGAGCTCATTTTTTTCACATGGTTTAACTTATTTTTTATCTAATATGAATTATTCTATTTACTATTCCTCATTTATTTGAACATAGTTTAATGATTTCCAGTATTGCAATTTATTTCTGACAATTAAACATCAGTCATTTGTTTACACACAGTTAAATGACCAAACATCTTTATTTCAAACGATTCCGTTTAGCATAAGTACACAGGTTAAATGTCAAATAATTTTATTTGACCCATAGATCGGACCCTATCCTGTGCTACCACTCTGGGCCAGAGTTGACCCGGAAGGAAGGAAAATGAAGGTGTACTCTGTATTCCTGAAGGCTCCCGCATTACATTAACCATCAGATTGTTTAGTGTCATATATAGGACACTCATTGGGGGGTGGTCTTACTCCTCTGCAGAGATGCAGTTGGTGTATTCAACTTAATAAAAGTTTTGTTTTAAATTATCAGTTTTATCACTTTTAATTTATTAAATCAACATTGAAAAATTCAAGACTAACAAAAAATGAATGAGACAAAGAAAAAGATTTATTGCTGATTGACTGTTTGATTTTAATGGTATTTTAATAGCATTTTAATGGCCTTGAGTTAAAGGAATCATGTTCATTGTATGATCATAATTACATTTTTCATACAGTTATTTCTAAAGAATGATTTTATTTGCATATTATTAGATATAAATAATTATCAAACTCATCTTTTTTAGCCATAAATGGGACATTAGCCAGTTTTTTTGAATATCAACCCTCAATGGTTATTTAATGCCAAATCCCATTCATTCATATATATGATTTTTAAGTGAATAGTTTGTAGGTAACATTATTTTTTTCAAATTAGCCAAAACTCATTTGTTTGCACACAGTTAAATTATTTTAATTATTACTATTTAACTTTAATAGTTCTATTTGCACAAAGATAGATTGTTTCAAGCTTAGCTATCCAACATCATTAATCCAATTTAACATCAATCATTTATTTGCACACAGTTAAATGGTTTCAAGTATAGAAAATAATTAACTAATTTTAATTTGACCCTTACATAGGGCTTTAATAAGTACTACCACTCTGGACCAGAGTAGACCTGGGTGTAATGGCAATAAAGGGGTACTCCATATTCACTGAAACTCCAGATTTGGAGGCTCCTCATTAGATGGTTTTGTGTTATGTCCAGGACACTCATTTGGAGGATCTTACTCCTCTGCAAAGAGGCTGTCTACATATTCTACAGCCCCAGCTGACTAGGGAACCCAACTCTTCCCAGATCTCTAAAACTGGAGTCTCACCATCTGATGTGGTTTAGAGTCATACCCAGATAACAGAAGAGAAAGATTCCACTCTGCCTTGATGGGAATTTGAACTTGAATGGTGAATTTCATTTTTAGTATCTATAACGTTTTGTTTAAGCTGTGCACAAAAATGTTCTTAGAAAGGAATAGTAATGGCAAGTGGTGCACAGCAAGTGTTAATAAGGCGGGCCAACTTGTTTTTATTTTTACTCCTCCCTACCAGTTCATATATCATGTCTGGTGTATAGGTCAAATTTTAGTTTGGCAGAGACTCTTTTCAAGTTGAAAACATTGGCTCATATGACACAATTTATGGTGTATATGTGTTTATATAAAAAGTCCCCAAATATTCCTTTACTGTCTTTTATTTGCTGATAATTTAGTTATACAATCTGCTTCATTTCTTGGGTTTTATTAGATCTCAGCTTAAATTTCATAGATTAGTATTTGTCAAAGTCATTTCTTTACTTGGTAATAACATGGACTGCTCATAAAATATCTAAAACAAAAGATGACCCACAGGAGAAAGTAATAAAAAGAAAACTTAAAACCCTGAGTGCAAAAAATTAAAGAGAATCAACTTTCAAATATACCAGCATTTGAAGGACCATAATATTCTTCAGATGGTCAGATTAGAGAAGGAACTAAATGCTGAGGTGAACCTTTCTAGGGCATTCTGAAGCCAAAGAATTCAAGATGATTAACTCGGAAATTTACTGCCAAGAAAGGCCTCTGGTTTAATCCCTATATGCTGTTGCCTTGGAAATGCCTGGCTTTCAAATCCACAATGAAAAGCCACATTAATGCAAAATGAATAAGAAAGAGATGCTTCATATATTTTGGAGTAATTCAAGCATACTATCTTTATCAAATTAACATATTATTTTTGATGCTTATTAAAGACTGACTGGTCCCATGTCAGCTTCTTAGGTTCACTCTGAAACTTATTTCTTCAACCATAATTTCAGTTTTATAAAACAATTATTGTGAAAAAAAAAAGTAACAGCAGATTTACCCTGTTATAAATGACCTTTTAAGACCAATGTTTTAGCTTAAAAAAGAGGGGCTCATTACATGAGATATGTTTTGGAAAAGGTGGAAGCTTATTGTTGTTCATAACACTAAACAATCTAATGGTGAGGTTTCAGTAATACTGGAGCCTTGGGGAATGTGGAGTACCCCTTCATCGCCATCACTCCCAGGTCCACTCCCGCCCGTAGTGGTAGCACCTGATAGGGTTTTATCTACGGGTCAAATAGAACTAAACAGCAAACTTAAGTGAAACTGAATTGTTTGAAATAGAACTGTTTTTATGCTAAACTGAATTGTTTGAAGTAGAACTGTTTTTGACATTGAAACTGTACTTAAGCTGAACTGAATTGTTTGAAATAGAACTTTTTTGATGCTAAACTGAATTATTTGAAGTAGAACTGTTTTTGACATTGAAACTGTACTTACGCTGAACTGAATTGTTCGAAATAGAACTGTTTTGACATAAACAGTTCTATTTCAAACAATTCAGTTTTGCATAAGTCAAAGTTCCATTTCTATTTCAAGCTATTTGGTTTAGTCTAACAGTTCTTATTCAAGAAATTAAGTTTAGTATAAGTATAATTTTTGTTTACACACAGTTGAATGTCAAATTCAAATAATTCAGTTTAGTATGAGTATAGATTTTGTTTACTTACAGTTAAATGTCCGAATAGTCCTATTTCAAACTATTCAGTTTAGCATAAGTACAGTTTCAATGTCAAAAACAGTTCTGTTTCAAACAATTCTTTTCAGCATGTGTATGCAGATTAGTTCTATTTAGCCCATAGATAGGGCCCCACCAGATGCTACTATTCCAGGCCAGAGTGGACCTGGGAGCAATGGCAATTCTCTACACTCGTCAAAGCCCCTGCATTACTGGAACATTGTCATCAGATTGTTTAGTGTCATATCTGGGACACTCATTGGGGTGGATGTCTTACCCCACCCCGCTGCAGAGCTGCAGTCGGTATATTCTACCGCATCAGCTGACTAAGCAATATATCATCATCATCATATCGCGCTGGTAGCACGGATATCCCTGACCCTCTCTCGCCACTCCTCCCTATCGTTCATCGCCCTAGGTAGGTCTTCAGGACAACATCCCGTATCCTCACATAGCTGCTGAATGTATGTTCGTGCTGGTCGTCCTGCTTTTGCGCGGCCATGTGTGGGGATCCATAAGAGTACATCTCTTATGAGTTCATCTCTGCTTCTCCAGCAGTGTCCTGCATGTCTGGTTCGTCTAACTTGAATAGTTTTCGTGATAGGGGGTAGGTGGCCGTACAGTTGGTGTCTTGTGGGGTGTTGCTGCCAGGACTTGTTCAGGATTGCACGCAGCATTCTTGTGTAATTGCCATCTAGCTTCTTCTCCAGCCGTTTTGTTAGCGTCCATGTAGTGCAGCCATATAGCAGTATCGATGTGACCACTGCCTGGAAGAAACGGCATTTCATTTTATCGGTTAGGTCTGATTTCCATATAATCGATAGCCTATTGATAGCTGTCCATGCTTTCGTTAACCTCGTTTCGATGTCCTTTTCGGTTGATTCGACGCTGCTTCCTAGGTAAGTGAATTTGTCTACTAGTTTAAGAGGGGTTCCTTCTAGAGTGGAGATGTCCCCCGTTTGGTTATAGCACATATATTCCGTTTTGTGTGCATTAACATAGAGGCCTATGCTTGCTGCTGCTCGTTCCAAACTATGCAGAAGTGTTTCGGCTTGGTCAGGTGTATTTGTCAGTATCGCTATGTCATCGGCGTAGTCGGCGTCGGTAATTGTTGTTGCGGGGTACCTTCTGCTTCTTTTCTTCGTCAGTTCGAAGCCATTCTCTTTGATTTTGTCAATCGATGTTCTAAGTACGTAGTCTAGACAAATGATAAAGAGGTACGGGGCCAGCGTGTCCCCTTGTAGTACTCCTGCTACAATGTCAAAGTATTCTGTGTCTCCGTCCGGTGATCGTACTTTTACTTTAGTGTTTCTATAGAGAATCGTTATTGCCGCTACGGTTTCTTTAGGTATGCCGTACGCTAGTAGGATTTGTTCCATCTTTCTTCTGTGAATGGAATCGAAAGCCTTGGTAAAGTCGACAAATATTAATGTCGCTTGTAAGTTCTTTGCCCGTACACCTTCAAGGATTCTACGGATGGTTAATATTTGTGAGGTCGTGGATCTATTTCTTCGGAAGCCATTTTGGTTTTTTTCTAAGTATGTCGTCGATTTTGGGTTCTATGCGGTTTCGTAGTAGGGCATTGTAGATTTTGGCTGCTATGGATGTAAGTGTTATGCCTCGGTAGTTTTTGGCTAATCCGAGGTCCCCCTTTTTAGGGAAGGGGAGTATGCATCCCTTCATCCATCTATCTATCGGATTTTGATTGTATACTGCTTTGCAGTGTCAGAGCAGTATGTCGTCGAATTGTCTGGTCTTCCATACTTTCGGGGGAATTTCGTCTAGCCCTGCAGCTTTCCTATTTTTAATTTTTCTGAGAACCGAGTCGAGTTCTTCTTGTGTGAACGGTCCTAGTTTAATGTCTAATTGTTTGCTAATTATTCTGGTTCATGTGTTATTTTTTGTGGGTTTCCAAGTAAGTTTTCGAAGTGCTGTTTCCACAGTTTTATTCTTTCTTGTTGGTTTGCTGCTTTCAGTTTTGCTTTGGCTGTGTTCTTTCTTCTGCTCACTTCGTTTATTGTTTGCCAGGCTATTCTAGATTGTCAATCTTCCACCGAGTCTCTAATCTTATCTATCTGATTTTGAATGTATTCTGTCTGTTCCTTTATATACATGCCTGCTAATTGATATTATGCCATTTTTAGTTTTAAGGCATTTGTGTTTGTTGGGTTTTTTCTATAGTTTTTGGAGGCTGTTTTCACTAGTGCACGTTTTTCTCTCACCGCTAAAGTTTCCCATGGGACTCTATATTTAGTTTTAAGTTTTGTTGGAATGTATTTTGCTGCTGCGTCGAGGTGTGCATTGACGAAATTTTCATATTCGTCGTTTGGTGTACTTTTTTCCGTCTTTTCTTGTAGTGTTTCGAATCTGTTTCTTAATTCTAATACGTATTTATCTCTTATATCTTTGTTGTTTAATAGGGCCCAGTCATAGTGTTTGGTGGTCGCTGTTCGTTTGGCGTTTTTTCGTAGGCTTAACCGTATTTTCGCCATGACTATTCGGTGATCGGTGGACACACCCTCAAAAGAGGAGTATGCCTCGCAATTCAATGCACTATTTTTCCATTTCTTGTTTATAAGGATGTAGTCTATCTGAGCTTTAGTATTGTTTGCATACGTGTATGTCCATAGTTTGCCCTCCCTTTTTTGGTAGTTTGTATTGAGGCATGCTAATCTATTTTCTGTCATGAAATCTGTTTGATGTTGCCCATTCCTATTTGACGTGTTGTGGAGGCTGTATTTGTTGTTTCCGTTTTTCCCGATTTGGGCATTCATGTCTCCGCCAATGACTAACATGTTGTCTTTCAGGATGCTACGCACTAATGAGGATAACTCATCGTAGAAGGTGACTAGTTCAGTTTCTTCACTAACAGGATTGTTGCTCTGGGGTTGCCGTTAAAAGTAGCTGCCATCATTCTAGGTTGTATTTTCTCAACGCTATTAAGCGTTTTTAATGCTCTAGGTCCTATAAGTAATCCTACCCCTCCTACTGCGGCGTTGACAGAGTTTTTCCATGCAGATACAGTGACGAATGAAACTATTCTTATTAAATAATAATAATAATGATCATTTGTACACACATAATTATATGGTATCACGTATTCTTATATAAAACTAATAATTTGCACAGTTGTATGGTTTCAAGTGTGCCTATCTAACACTAATATTTTTACCAAATTGTATGTTGCCCAGTCGGCTAGGACTGTAGAATACACTGACTGCACCTCTGCAGAGGGGTAAGATCCCATTCCCAATGAGTGTCCTGTATATGACACTGAACACTCCGATGGTGAGGTCCCAGTAATGCTGGGGCTTTGGGGAATACGGAGCCCCACTTCATTGCCATTGCTCCCAGGTCAACTTTGGCCCAGAGTGGTAGCACCTAATACAGCCCTATCTATGGGTTGAATAGAACTATAGTCATACTTATGCTAAACTGATTTGTTAGATTAAACTGAAGAGCTTGAAATAGAAATGTTTTTGACAATTAAACTATTAAACTGTGTACTTATGCTAAACTGAATTGTTTTAAATAGAACTGATCATTTACATAAAAATGGATTTGGTGTTAAATAACCTACAAAGGTTGATATGCTATAAAACCCAACCAACCAACCAAATTGTATGTTTTGTGGCTGGTGTTGGGTCAAATCTCTCTTCAAGTATTTTTTTTCATGCAATTCAAGTAACATTTGATAATCTTTTGTAAACAATTGTTGTTTCAAGTAACTATTCTTAACATAAATAAAGTAAGTAAAGTGGGCGACTAGAAGGCTCCATTTTTAATAACTACTACACCAAGGTGTAGGGGAGGCCGTTACTCCTTTCTCTAGATTACTCCACTTTACCCTTAATACATACCTTATATTGCTGAGAGTTAAGCAAGGGGGTATCAAGTACCATTTTTAAAGTCTTTGGTATGACGCGACCTGGGATTGAACCCAGGTTTTCCAGACCATTGGCGAATACACCACCCACTTGACCAATGAGCCGGTTAATGAATAACTTATACACAATTATAGGATTTTAAATTAATAAAGATGCATTTTAGTGTAAAATCCTGGATATTCCATTTATTTTTATTTTTTGGATGCTCTCCACTTATCTTGCACTTTGCCAAAAGAGTGCAATTTTGCACATGGAACTAAGCAATGTTGTTAAATTATAAACCATTAAAGAATACATTATAGAAAACAATTACAGAAAACCAGTTAAGGGGTTTGTAAAGAGAGTTTAGAGAATGTTTAAAATAATTATTTGATGTGATAAAAGCACTTTTTTTAAAAGTTAGTCAATCAATTTACTTACGATTTAGCCATTTCGAACTTGAGAGAGCACTTCTCAAGTATTTATTCAATAGTGTGCCATTCTTTGAATATACGCTCGGTCTGTAGATCTGTGGTTGAGCCTTCGAGAAGTCAGCAAAAGCCCCAGAATAAATGGATACCAGGTCATTTTGTTGGTTCTGGTTTTCTGCGAATGACAAAGAAAAACAAATAAGTAAATAAATAAATATGCAAAGATAAAAAAAAGAATAAAATCTGAAACATTAGAGTCCAATAAGAATCAATGCAACCTGTTTGGCTCAAGTAGTTGAAGGCCTACAGGCCAGCGAATTTCATCTCAAGCTTGGTTAAGCTTTATACGACAAAATTCACCGAGATGGAGGAATCTGATATCAAATACCAAACCAAAGCAAGATGCCCTTTTCCAATACACACCAGGGCAAGATGCCCTATCTCAGAAAAAAAAAATACATGCATCGCTCGTAAATATTTGAAAGTCAAAATGATGAGAGAACAATTCATTCATAATTTTTTAATTTTGTTTTTCACAAGACAGTCAATGGACCTACCAGTTTCTATTTGTAACAACCATCCATAATGATACTGATGCTTCTATTAAATAAGAAGGGAATTCTAATATAAATCTTAGTTATTTTCATAATCTTGAAAAGTTGGATGATAATAAGATTATATTAAGCATGGATTTGGACATGACAAAATTATTATTCAGTTGCAAATTGCACTGGGAATTGCCTTATTCTTAAAGGAAAAGCATTTTAAATGTACTGCTTCATGAAGAATCTTGCTATGATGTGCTGACTTTTGGCTTATGGTTATATTCACGCATATATGCAAACATAATATCAAATAAACCAAACTTAAAGGCCGCCTCCAGTAGCCATAAAGCTCTGTCTGAATCTATTTTCATAGAACAAAATATATTTTTAAAATAATGTGATTACCTTCAGAAATTATTTTTCCTAAATAATTTTTTCATACAAATGCATGTACTTCCTCCCATATCAAGGTTATTCCATATCAACTGGTTTTATATTCAATTTGCTTTTTTTTTTCCTTTTTCAAATTGTTCAAAATGTGATCCTCTATCCATTATTGCCTAGTTGCCTAGGGCTGGAGAATACACTGACTGCATCTCTGCTGAGCGGTAAAAAACCCCACTCAATAAGCGTCCTATTTATGGCACTAAACAATCTGATGGTGAGGTTCCAGTAATGCTGGAATTTAGGGAATGCAGAGTACCCCTTCATTGCCATCGCTCCTAGGCCCAGTCTGGCCCAGAGTGGCAGACCCTGATTGGGGTCTATGGGTCAAAACTAAACTGTGTACTTAAGCTAAACTGAATTAGAACTGTTCATTTGTATAAAATGGATTTGGCATTAAATAGCCTACAAAGGTTGCTATGCCATAAAAACCAAACAACCTACCAACTAACCAACCAATTTATTCATCAAATCCTTTTTGAGTAACTATATTTTTACAGACTAAATAAAACTTAGCTTGGTCTGGCAGAAAAAATAGATTAAGAGGCTTTGTAAGGATCCAGCTCTTTTACCACAAGTTCTTTTAAAAGTACTACTGAACCAATACCCCTCAACTTTGGATAAATTACATGGTATAATGGTTAACAAGCTAAGCTAGCCAATAACGAGTACTGAGTTAGGTTTTCATCTTGTACAAAGCTATATTGAACTGTAGAGGCATAGTGAGAGAGTGTTACATAATGTGTGCATTGAGAGCGGTACCCAGAGCAAAGTACCCACGACACTGTACCTGGGAGCTGACCAACCTTGACCCCAGGTGAAGTGAGATCACTGGCATGCAAATTCGAAGCATGTAGACAGAAGGGGTCACTGGTGAGCAAATCTGAAGCACAAGGTCCAAAAGTATAATACATGGTGACATACACACGAGACAAGTAACATTGAGGTGGCTTAAGAACTTTATTCTCCTGGCTTTCATGCAAAGCTCTATGTTGAACGATAACATGTAAAAAAGCAGAAATTACTTTCCTAATTCATAGTTGAGTTTTGATCGTTGATCAATTGAATTGAATTGCCAAATGGCTTTAAAACAAAGTACACAAACATATTGTTATGTTTTATGCTGTTTCTTTGTATTTTTCTTTCATTTGTTTTCATGGTTTGCATCATATGTCTAACTGCTTCTTCTTACTGCTATGTTTATCGCCCAATGCCCATCTTCTCATTTGTGTATTTCTGCATTGCCTCATGTCTTTCAGGCTGTGTGCCTTTAGTGTCACTATCTTGTCATCCTGTGCATTCATTGTCCCTGTTTATCTCGGTTGGAATAAAGAACAACTCAGATACTTCTTTATATGCATCTATTTTATTTTTGAATCAATACAGGCAAAGTCGATTGATTGATTTAAATGGCATATAAACCCATCTAGGGCTATTTTATACCTAGAGTTTTAGCAATTGTGTTTATACTTACATTTTTTGTGCAGTTGTTTCTTTACATTTTTTTGCACTCAGTTACAATTGACAAAGTAGAAATAGCTTGCAATTACCAACATTGTCAATTCAAACATTTGGCTATGGCTGATGCAAATGTAAGTCTTGTTGTAACTTTTTGGAGCACCAATATTTCATGTTTAGCAAAAGAGGTAAAAAGTAAATAAAGTTGGCAACCTTATTCAAGGATGACCCGAAGGCTCCCTTTTCGGTAGCTACTACACCAAGGTGTAGGGGAGGGCACTACTCCTTTCTCTGGATTGTCTACTTTACCCTTGATATGAACCTCATAATGCTGAGTTCAAGGCTGCATCAAGTACCATTTTTTGAGTCTTTGGCATGACTCAACCTGGGATTGAACCAAGTCTCCCAGGCCATAGGCAAATACTCCAACCATTATGCTAATAAGTGAATAAATAAGATAAACGGAATCAACACCATTTTTAAAACTCTAAGGAAAAATATTTAATTATTTCTCTTACAAGATAATCTAAGAGAGTGATGATCTCTTTATTTGGTTTATGTATTTGCTTATTATCTATTGTAGCCATTATTTATATTAATTGGTATATTAATGTCAATATATTAGATTTATGGTGTGAAGAAAAAAATGTTTAGCCTTAAATATTGGGAACGTGATGAAAAATAAGATGGCACTCAGCCTGAAATATAGGGCTCACAGGTTTAACAGCTAAAGAAGTAGAATATGAATCACATCGCAAATGCAGCTGTAGTTTCATAAATAAGGCAGTTTGAAATTAAAAAGCAACATGTTTTGTACTCAGTGAACTTGAAAGGGAATGAAAGCAAAAGGTTTCTTTTTCCAATTTACAGCTCATTTGTAAATAGAAAAAGAAAATGTTTTTCATAATTTCTGATCTAGTTAACTCACAATGTCAAGACTCTCTTATTCCCTATGGTGTTTAAAAAATCATTTTGATCTATAATTTAGGTGTGGCTTATCTAAGATGAATGAAACATACCAAGAATTTTTGTTCTATTGTTTTAAGGGTCCCCTCATTTGATTTTGATAGAAACTTTGCATGAGTTGCACAGACATTTTTTATCTTTCTTAATTTCTATTGTTTGATATGTTTCTGTTGTTGAATCAGTTAACAATTAGGAATTTAAAAATCATGTTTTGTTTGGGTTGGTTGTGTTTTAAGGCATATAAAACATTGTGGGCAATTGAATGCCATATCTTATAATATATAAATATATATATATTTTTGATAAGTTTGATAAAAAAATTTCAATTTAGTGTTTTTATAGTAAAGTGATTTTTGGTTGTTATGACCTTCTTCAAATGGATGAATCTGATATCAAATAGCAAGGCATTCCTCTTTGGTACTAAGGCTATTATGTAAACTTTCCTACCTCATTTGCTGCTAAAAGAGACAAAAAAAAAAAAGAAAATAGTTTGTAGGTAAAATTGTTTTTAAATGAGCCAGAACTCAGTTAAACAGCTTCAATTATTGCTATATTATTTGTTTAAATTTCTGAGATGAAACTTGATGATTTTTATTTCTTAGAATATTCAGACAATTGTTTTCATCTTCATCTTCATAATCCTTTTATTTAGTCCTTTGATATAAATTGTTCTAATTCCGTTAACTATGACTGGGCACAAGCGTTAAACTATAGTTCATATTCTTTGTTATTTATCTGTTGTTGGGATTGAACCTGCAACCTCCAGATGATTTCACTTAGAAGCACTTTTGAACAAAATGCCTAAATCTGCTGCACTATGTGTCCTGCTTAAAAAAAAAGGGGTTCAGTTCAAGTTTCTGTATGGGCTCATGAGATAGATATGAAACACCTGAGTGAGGCCAAACAACAGATCAGTAGAAATGTTGTGACTATAACAATGAAAATGAAGATAGTAGACTGAATATTCTAAGTGATAAAAATTACTATCTTATACTAACAATTCTATTCATCAAGTATTCCAATCTAATTAAAAAATTTGCACACATAATACAGTTTCAAGTAACAAATAATGAGGATAATAATACCAAGTAAAAGATTGAACAGTTCTATTTAACCCATAGATGGGACCATAAGAGGTTCAACCATTTCAGGTCAGAGTTGACCTGAGAGTAATGGTAATGAAGGAATCCTCTACATTCCCCAAACTCTAGGAGTGGACCCTGACCATTAGATTCAGTTTCATGTCAAACCCAGGACATGAATATCATGAAAAGATTAAAGAACAATAAAGATGATCCTTTCTTATAGAATGCTCTATGCAATAAACGTTGGTCTAAACTAATGGTTCTAAATATTTTTATTTTTCTGCGGATCTCTTTGATTTCTATCTTATTCTGGTGGACCCACCCCCACTAGCCATTTGATTGATTGATTGATTTTAACAGCCTCTCAACCCATCTAAGATTATTCTATTCTGCAAGGTTGGAGAACTGCCGTCATTGTACAATTATATTTTGAGTAGTTGGAGTTGCTTCACAATTTTTATGATACTAAGTATTGTTGTACACACACACACACATATATATATATATATAGATAGATAGATAGATATCACCAATCTTCTGAAGTATGCATATATCCAATCCCACAATAACAAGTTGTAAAGCTGGTTTGAAATCAGAGTTTACCTTCTCCTAAAAAGGTTAAGAAACCAAGTCTAAAGAAACTTGTCTGCCCAACTATTTAACCATAGCTGGAGGGGGAACAGATGGATTCATGCTTTTTCTAGAATTTGGTTTGGTTTTATGGCATATCAATCATTGTAGGTTATTTGATGCCAAATACATTTTTATACATATAAACAGGTTTATTTCAAACAATTCAGTTTAGCACAAGTACACAGTTTGAATGTCAAAAACAGTTCTATTTCAAACAATTCAGTTTAGTATAAGTACGGCTTTTTGTTTATTCACTGTTAAATGTAAAAACAGTTCTATTTTAAACAATTCAGTGTAGCATTAGTACACTGTTTAGTTCTATTTAACTCATAGATAGGAGATGATTTGTTTGTTTGGGTTTTATGGCATATCAACCTTTGTAGGATATCTAATGCCAAATGCATTTTTATACAAATAAACAGTGCTATTTCAAACATTTCGGTTCAGCATAAGTACACAGTTTAATTGACATAACATTTCTATTTCAAGCTATTCAGTTTAGTCAAACAGTTCTATTTCAAACAATTTTATATAGTTTTTGTTTAGACAAAGTTAAATGTCAAAACTCTTAATTTTAAAAATTTCAATTCAGTGTAAGTACAGTTTCAATGTCAAAAACAGTTCTATTTCAAATTATTCTGTTAAGCATAAGTACACAATTCCATTCTATTTGACCCATACACAAGACCCTATCAGGTGCTACTACACCTGGTCAGAGTGGACCTGGGAGCCATGGCAATAAAGGAGTATTCCACATTCCCCAATATTACTGGAGCCTCACCATCAGATTGTTTTGTGTCATTTCCAGGACACTCATTGGGAGAGTCTTACTCCTCTGCAGAGATGCAGTCAGTGTATTCTCCAGCCACAGCTGACTGGGCTAACTCTTTGGGGGAGTCTTACTCCTCTGCAGAGATGCAGTCAGTGTATTCTCCAGCCGCAGCTGACTGGGGCACTTTTCTAAAGGTATTAACATGAAGTGAAATTCAAAAAGCCTTGTCCAAGATTTGAACTCTGGTCACTGATTTCATTTCTAAAGACTTTAACAGTTGCACATAGTGCAACTGTTATAGAAAGGATGCAGGAGTAGTGCTTAATGAAACACACACACATTCATATTTATATATATATATATATATATATATATATATATATATATATATCTTCAAAAGCGATTCAAATTTAGTCAGTTTGCAATCCTTGCCCTCTTGAGAAACTGATCCTGGATCCAGATCTAACATAACGATACTGCCACAAAAGAATGTATCACAGCAGGTGCAATCCCCTACCGTACTTGAATTAAAATAAATATAATTTCTTAATCAAATTACATTGATTTGCAATAAATTAAATTATACTCTTATTTGATTAAATTACATATCGTTACATGCTTGTAAATAAATGTAAGTAAATAATTGTGAAAATGTGTCGTCTTGGGATGAATCAATTCTTGGTTCAATGGATCGAAGTTGACCTGAAATTCAGTCTCATTTATCAATTGATAGCATCTTAGTATTTCTTTTAAAAAGACTTTGACACCAAACTTGTGTTAGTGACAGGCCTTCATTTCTTTTCTATCTAAAAATAAATTAAGTTGCAATTTATAAAGAAAAAATATCTTTTACTGGAGTATATTTTATATTATCTCATTCTGCGCCTGACAGATTCCTTACAAAATTTTTTATTAAATCTATAAATGGAAAATATGGACATAAACGGTACCATTGTAATGTTAAATGAGTTTGTACAGAAATCAGAAAAATGACTTCCAGTGCTAATAGGAGTGTCATTTTCAGAAAATTTATATTTTGAAAGTAATTATAAGTCTTTTCATAACTTATTTCAAAAACTGGTATACGGATATGCAAAATACCAGAGGCAGAAGTGTGTTGTGCTTCTGCACAGACAGGCGGGCCGTAACACTTGTTAACCTTCTTCGTATCACAGTCGTCAAGGTTATATTTGGGGTGCTCAAAATGAAAAGCATCCAGCCATAAAATATATTTCTCTCAAAGTTTATTACATATTCACACTGACATTTATTCTCATATATATATATATATATATATATACACACATCTAAGAGAAAACAAAATTTGTACAGAAAATTAAATTAACATATTTGACTCTAAAGATTGTGTTTTCAGAAAAAATTTACTTTGCAAAACCAAAGTCTGCCCATTTCAATGGAGAGAGATGTGTACTGCCTTTTATCTTATTAATATATCCTGTATCAGTTCTGTTTTGGACCTTGATTATATATTTTGTTTCATTTTTTTGTTTTGCTTTTAGTAACCCATTTTCTTTGAGTATTAATTTGGTGAGGTCAGCACATAAAGTGAGAAGATTTAGAGGGCCTTTGACTTATAGAAACTTACCGGAGTATGTATTAAATGCAAAGAGGACTACTTTGAAAGAAAATTAATATTTCATTCATTATTTGACTTGGTAAATACAGCTTTAGATTAAATATGTTAAGAAAATAACTTGTGCAAATATACCTCGTATATATATATATATATATATATATATTACATTTATATATTCAATTCCATGTAATTATTAATGGTATCATGGTTGTTGATACCTTAGAGGTAGAAGTGGGCATTCACCTCATTCCATGGAATTAAATATATAAATATATAAATCAAATATATATCTATTTATCATTATTATATAATACCTCTATCCTAGATATTGAGCACTCTCCATATTATATTGCACTTGGTTAAACACAAACCCACAAAGTGATTTAGTGACAACCAATACTGTTTATATATATGTATCATCATGCATATATATATATAACTTGTATATTCATACCTTGTATATATACATACATAAGTACTTTGTATATATATATATATATATATATATATATATATATATACGAGGATCATTAAATAAGTTTCCAGACTTTTTTCGTATGGGCGCTTTTATTGATAGTACACACATGAAACTCTAGTCCCCTTCAAAGTAATCTCTTCCGGCTGCAATACATTTGTTGTACCATTCCAACAACCTCTGGAACACCCCATGCATGTCCTCTTGTGTGAGCGTGCCAATGACCTTTATCACAGTCTCTTTCATCTCCTCAATTGTCTCATAATGACAGCCTCTGAGCTTAAGGAATAACCAAAACGCAGAGGGTGGTGAGGAACTGTCAAATAGTCTGTGACAAGGATGAAGTTGTAGACTGGTGCATTGTCCTGGTGGAAATGCCACTGACCCAATTTGAAGAGTGCTGGCCTCTTCTGACAGAATCTCTTCCTGAACTCCCTTAAAACCTCAACATAGTAACCCTCACCCTAACCCTTTGGCCAATCAGCTGTGGTGTATTGACTTCCTTACTCCTCCCACACCTTTCATCATCCCTCACAGACTCTGTGCCTTCCTTGAATCCCTTATGCCACTCAGAAAACTGATGCTCGATTCATGCAAGATGGTGAGAAAGCAGTCTGAAGCATTCCATACGTTTCTGTGGCATTTTTTCCAAGTTTAAAACACTATTTTATTGCATATCATTCATCTAAAGTATCCTCATGTCCAGATTACATTTTCGAAATTCCCCAGCTGTGATAATCAGGCCTTAGTAAGGTGTATTCCAATTGCTGCTGTTGCTGTTGATTTGAACCTGAAATCATAAAAATTGGTCAGTCATCTCATAAGATGTATAGCAATAACATACTGAATTTTCAAGAGTCTACAACAATTTTAAATGCCTGTACAAAAAAGTCTGGAAACTTATTGAATGCACCCTGTATATATATATATATATATATATATATATATATATATATATATTTTATATAGTAAGTTGGCTGACTCTAGTTGAAGGTGACTCTAAAACTCTCTTTCCAATTGCTACAACACCAAGGTTTAGGAGATGACGCTGCTCCTTTCCCTGGATTGTTTCACTTACTCTTGATCCATACCTTATAATGATGAGTGTTAAGCAAGGAGGCATCAAGTACCATTTTTTTAGTACCATTATGCCAAAACACTCACTCACCTTGTATACATATATGTATATATACCTTGTATATATATAAACACCTTATAAACACCTAGTGTATGTGTGTATATATATATATACCTTTTGTATATATATATATATATATATATATATAGACATATATTCACATACACATTTTATATATATATATATATATATATATATATATGCACACATGGACACACACACCGCATACCTAATATATATATATATATATATATATATATATATATATATTAGTTTGCAATATTCATAAATAAAGTGCACTTAGTATTGGCGATAGATCATGCATCTTTAAGTTAGGATGGTTTAGACAGAGTCAGTGGTGCTTTGTGACTGTCAGTTTCTTGCCAATCCCAGATGGATATCCAAAATATTAAGCTGCAGTGTTCTCATGTTTCTGAGATAATTCTTCTATTATAAAGGAGTCTTCTTTTCATTGGGCTAACTCTCTGCTTATTCTTCATTTCCAAAGTTGTTCTATCTTCATTATGGCCATTTGTTGCTTATCGCTACCCTTTTGTTATTCTTCTCAGTTGGGCATTCCCTACTCTTTGCTGAGATGAATAACAAATGGAAAGACTTTTTTCTTGTGTGCACACATACCTTTATTTTTTTCATCTAGATTAATGACCAGGACAGATGGAAAATTATGTTTAATCAACTCAACTGGTCTCTGTTAACTGACTAATTAATTTAACTATTTACCAAGTGTCATATGATCACATGACTTTTTAATCAAAGTATAACCATGGATTAAAAATGACCTTGGGTTCACTATCTATCTCTAAAAAAAATGACTTACACTGTTTTTCCAGCCATACTCATGGTTATAACTAAATTCGAATGCTATACTACCTGTTAATAATAGATTTAATCAAACTATTCTGTAACACTATGGCTAAGCTTGGAAGGCCTTTAAAAAAACTCATACTGCATTTTATAGTTTTTAGATATGGTCCATTTCCTCTCCATTATGGCCTTTAATAATTTTTAAAATCAGAAGCAACAAAGATGTGTGACTAAGACAGTTTTCAGAAAACTTCCCAAAAACAGTATAAACATTCACTTGTCTGTGTTTTATCCAACTGAGATGAAATATATCTCATTGTCAGAAAATCATGAAGAAAAGTAAAGATAGAACTGAGTATGTCTTTTTTTAAGAAATCCCCGACAGAGGATTAAGGTGTGTCTTGAAATTTGATGACACCCATCACCTGATTTAAGCTCCTTTAAGAATTTAATGATTGAATTTAATGAAACAATCAGCGAAGTTGAAAGTAAAGAGTAACTTTCATATCATTAGATTAATTGGAATTGGGCAAAGAAAGAATTATCTTGCAGCTATTTCATTAAGGTGGCTATATATATATATATATATATATATATATATGTATGTATATACTTTAAAATGAATAGGTTTGCAAGCAAATTTGGTTTCAGATTTTCTATTTTTTGTTCTATAAGTGTTTCTAAGTTTTAGTCTTTTTCAGGAAGCTAATAATTGATTTGGATCCTCCATTTGGCTTTTATAGGAGCAAGTATTTTGATAGGGTTGAGGTCCTTTTTAATTCCAGGATTTGTGTCTGTGAATGTCCTTTTGGACTTAATTGTCTATGACAACTTTGGTCTCTGTAAATGGCTTTTTGTGTGTGCGCTTGCATGTGTGTTCCTGTATATATATATACATATATATATATATCTTTGTATATACATATGTATAGGCACACACATTATATTTCAAATATTTCAATGAACAATATCAATATGTTTTCTCTCCATATTTTTGTATATGTCCTTTCCAGTTGCTGAACTGATTTTACAGTGTCCTGCAGGAATTGGTTGATGAAACTCCCACAACTAATTGTCACTTAAGTATATTGTTCAAGGAAATATGCATTAATGAAGAAATGCTGCCCACACACACATATATATAATCCCAAATAACACAAAAACCATTTAAAAATTTAACTTAAAAAACTTCTGCAAATCCATCTGTATAAAAAATAAACAGCCAAACATATATAAAATAGCATTCAATGTTGACACAAATATACTAAACATCTTTGGAAACTAACATACAAACTAAAGCCATCCCACTGTTTGAACAAAATAAATATCACACCCAAACTATAAAAAAGAAACAATACTTAGAAAAAAAAATTCTCCTGAAGACAAACAATTGTCATAATCAAAATCACGAGAGATCAGAACTTAGAGCCACTTCTGTATCAATTAATCTCAGATACAAAGAAACTCACAACAAAGAAAGAAACAAAAACGTAAGATCATAAAAAAGGAAATTTCTGTGGTCTTTTACAAAACTCATATAAATAATTTTTATGTATATTTGTATATACATATAATTTGTATGCATATTTATATATACATATTCTTTATGAAGTGATATCAATGGTAAACTCTGATTTATATAAGGTGATAATAATGGCAGACCCTGAATTACGTTTTTTTCCAGTAAGTGGCTGATTGGTAGGAAGTTGGATTGCAGTGATGAAAACCCAATTGAAATAGCAATCATACACCACTTGCAGAATAAAATGATTTTAACAGGAAGCTAGAATATTTAAGGGGTTGATATAATCTCATTCAATACTGGTGGTGGCATCTCTACCCAAACAAAACTGAGAAAATCATTTATGAGGAAAGGATCTTATCCCAACTTACAATAAAATGCATCACATATATAACAATATATACATATGAATATACAAAAAATTATATATATATATATATATATATATATATATATATATATATATATATATGGAAGTAAATTATGGAAATAAATTCGACGTTATGAAGAAAATAGAAAAACAAAGAATTCCAAATGTGATGAATTTATCATGATATCAAGTCAATATTAACATGTTTCGGTTTTAATAAACCTTCATCTGGACTTTAAGATGGTGAATAATGTTGCTTGAACAAAGATGAATATTTTTATTAATATAACAGGAGAGGAGAAAGTATATATATATATATATATATATATATATATATATATATATAGAAAGAAAGACCAATAATCATTCAGTCAGCATTCTTTTTTGAAAACTATAACATGATTTGCACTGGCAATAATGTTCAAAATATGTTGAATTTCTGAGAGACAAATTTTTGAAACCAGTGTGATTTTGCTTTTACCCGCTGTAAACACATGATCCGGGTTTTTCAATCAGTACTCTTTCTTAGGTAAATTAGTTCTAAATAACTACAACATATCAAATTTTGATTAATTATCTTTCCTTACATATTTACACTTCCTTGATCCCCATGAATTAAGTTAAGTTTATTCTAAGTTCTATCCTTTTATATATCCTCAACGCAGTTTCTTCCAGGCAGCGGTCATATCGATACTGCGCAATGGATGCACTACTTGGACACTAACTAAATGGCTCGAGAAGAAGCTAGACGGCAATTACACAAGAATGTTGCAAGCAATACTGAACAAGTCTTGGCAGCAAGACCCCAAAAGGCACCAACTATATGGCCACCTGCCTCCCATCACGAAAACTATCCATGAACCAGACATGCAGGACACTGCTGGAGAAGCAAGGACGAGCTCATAAGTGATGTACTCCTATGGACCCCCGCATATGGCCGAGCAAAAGCAGGACGATCAGCTTGAACATACAGCAGTGATGAATGATAGGGAGAAGTGGCGAGAGAGGGTCAGGGATATCTGTGCTAACGGCACAACATGATGATGATGATGATATATCCTCATGATCACTACATTTATATACATATAATCAAAAAACTGGTATGCTTCAGTTTATCTACCTTTCTTAAGTGAATTTGTTTGTAATAGTTACATAATATCAAACTTTCATTAAACATCTTTACATCAAATTTACACTTCCTTTAGCCCAATGAATCAAATTTATTCCAATTATATTCTATTACATATCCTCATGATTACTACATTTATTTATATAATTGTACTACTTAATAAATAATAAATCGATGTAAGATAATACATACATTTGATATCAATAAGATTTATACCTAATTTAATTACATATGCTCTGTTAGTTTTGCCATCTTTCTTTTCTTTTTCTCTTTTCTTCTTTTTCTTCCACTTTTCTAAAAAAAATTCTAACAATTAATTCTTTTATCATCTTTCAATCCGTTGTATCTCTTAGGAATTTGACACATTTTAAACATCAAGTAATAATTTTTTAAAAAGAACACTGACCGAATGGTTATGAGTCTTTCTTTCTCTCTATATACTTATTCTTTCTTGTTATTTTAATAAAAACACCCATCATTGTCCAAGCAACGTTTTTCACCATCTTAAAGTCCTGATGAAGGTTTATTAAAACTGAAACATTTTAACATTGATTTACATCTAGATAAATTCATCACAATTGGAATACTTTGTTTTTCTCTTCTCTTCATATATATATATATATATATATATATATATATATATATAGTGCAATTAGAAGGAAACTCAAACCTGGTTAAATTGTCATTATAAATTTATGTAGGTAGAGAATATCATTATACTCTCTATCTCGTCAGATAACTGCATATGTTTAAAGAGGTTGAAAAACAGCTAATATGGACAACAAGAGTATGGAAAAAAAAGAATAAAGAAAGAAAAACCTCTATAAATTTTAAATTCTCTAGCAAAAGTAAAGGAGGTCAAAACAATAAAGTGTTAGAAAAATTAAGAAACCAGAAAAAGGGTGTTAATGTAAATTAACCCATCCTAATTTCAATATATGCTAGATTTTTCATAGCAGGTGGAATTTTCTGAATAATGTAAGCTTGTAAACTAAATGATTATCTTCATATAGTTTTCGTTAACTTCTGATACATATGTTAATTCCCTCAGCTAATGTGGTCTTAGACTTTCTCCTTAAAAAGATAAAATAAAATAAAAATAGAAAAACCTTTCCGTAAACACCAGGTGCCTTTAATTAACCCATCGTCATCAGACGTTGACTGGATATTACTGATATATATATATGAAATTTAAAGCATGATAAAAATTCATGACTCCAAGTTTCATGGCTATGATCATCAGGTGAGTTGGAAATCCATACATTTCCAACTTACTTCAAAACTGAAGCTATGAAACTTGAAGACATGATTTTTAAACTACCTTACATTTTATATATCCGTGCTAGCGGCACGACATGATGATGATGACATTTTTTATAATTTTAATGTATTGTGATAATGCTTCATGTTTTTGTTTATTTATTATTGTAAAGATTTTACAATTTAGGAGTGCTTTTAGTTTTAAATTATATAAAGTGACTCTAAGCTCAACACTTCATCGTGACTGTCAATAATATGAATTCTGTAATCTTTAGACCAATACATTTGTTTTGTATGGAAATTTATAGTAAACTATCTTTTAAATTTGCAAACTGAAAACATCTGAATAGATGACTTACTCAAAAATCTTTATACTGTTCATATCTTTACATCTGATCAAAGCACAATTTTTTTGCACATCAACCAGAATACAAAAAAACAAAAAGTTACCACCTAAGCACTCAATAATTCCACACAAATACAAGGTCTATAATGATAAGAAAAATTCATATTTGATACAATATTTGATATTTGCACATATATCCCAAAGAATATATCCTTCTTAATTAATGCATATATGTGCCTCATAAACCTTCTCTATGTCTCTGCAACCTGTTGGCTGGGGCTATAGAATATGCCAACTATACCTATGCATATGGCTAAGATTCCCAAAAGAGTGTGCTAAATATGATTTGATGGTGAGGCTCCTGTGCTGAAGATTTGGGAAGGTGAAGTAGCCCTTCATTAACATTGCTATCAGGTTCATTCTATCCTAGAGTACCTGTTTAGGTCCCATCATTTACAATCAGTATCCCATCTGTTAACAGTAGGAAAATAAATGAGTTCTGGCACATATAACGTTACCAGCAAGCTATTTATTCACAAATCATATATATGCAGATGTGTGGGTGAGTGAATGAATGAACAGAATTTGGCATTAAGTAACCTACAATGGTTGATCCGATTTACCCTACCCCTCTGCTTGGGCAGGATATGACACAAGGTCAATTTTTAAGTGGAGTTGAACAAGTTTGAGTTCAGAGTTTTCCTTCTCCTAGACTAGTTGCCTAACCAAGGCTGAAGAACCCAGTCTGCCCTACTATTTACTCATAGCTGGAGGGAGAATAATTGGATTCATTCCTTTCTCAAGGGTATTAGTGCTATATGAAATGCAATCAGTCTTGTCCAGGATTGGAACTCGTGTCGCCATGTCCATTTCCTACGATGATAACCATTACACCACAGGCACCTACAATGGTTGATATGCCATAAAATACATCTAACCCACCAACCATTCTCATTCTCTGAAAACACATGCACATATATATATATTATGTGCATGAGAAAGAAAAAGACAGGAAATATGATGGTTTGAATAAGTAAACAAAAGGACATGTATATATATATATACATATCTCATTATATTTATATATATATATATATATATGCACATATAATGATACACTCACACACACACACATATATATAACTAACCAACCAACCATGTATATATATATATATATACACATCTCTCTGTCTATCTCTCTCCCTATATATATATATATATATATATACATATCCTGAGAGAAAGAGTGGGGAGGATTGCATGGATGAAGTGAATGAAAAATATCAAGTTTGAATATTCTAATATATATCCAAGTGGGTCTCTAGAACTATTAGTAATTTTGCCAATTATGCAGACCCTTAAATAAAGTTTTAAAAAATGGTGAAATGTTAAACAAAACTTCAAAATGAAAAAAATAAAAAATAAAAACCCATTTTTGTTCCATAAATCTCTAATTGCTTGACATGTTTCACACAGAGATTTGCCTCCACATAAAAATTCTCCATGGGAGATCTCTTCAACTTTGTGGCTTCTAGAAAATATAAACCTATTAAATTTCCCAATTCCTTTTTTTATTTCAAGACATCTTGGTCATAATTCTCACAAGAATAGCATTCTGCAAGCCGCCATTCTTACTAGCTTCATTAATTCTCTTAGCTTATTATTGAGTTCTGAAGATCAGCTCATGGGGAATCTCTCTGCAGTCAAACTTTCCAAATTAGACAGAAAAGGGTGAGTGAGTTGCTTGAGAGGAACAGAAGCTGCTTGTCCTTCCTGTGTATTCTGGGTGACATTATATGGAAAAATAATTAGTTTTTGAAAAAATATAAAATTGAGTTGGAAGCCAGCATTATGAAAGAGGTACCAATCTCTTTCTTTTTGGATTGAAATCTAAACCAAGATCAATTTTTAACATTCTCCTATGCTGAAGAAAATAAAGCTACTGCCCTGCTCCCATAAAAAGGAAATAAAGATCTAGTAAGAAAATATTCATGTGGATAGGTGCATGTTGAAGGATTGTAATAATTGGCGGCTGACTTTTAAAATGCTTACCATAAAAACATATTTAAGAACAACTGAAACCACAAAAAATGAATACTTGTAAAAAGAGTGAAATTATAGACAGTAAGTAGTAGAGAAAAGGTTTGATTTCTTTATTTCATGGCATATCAACCTTCATGGGCTACTTAATGCCGAAGCCAGTGATACTATTTAACTCATAGCTAGGAGTATAGAGGGGCTCATACATTTCCCAAGAGTATTTGTCTGAAAGTGAATGTAATAGTGTGACTGGAGCTTGAACATGCTTACTTCAAGTCCAACATTTTAGTCAATATGCCATTTGTTTCTTCAGAAGACATACATGTTTAATTTGTGGGTAAAAAAATCAGATATGGATAACAGTGAATATATATATATAATTTAATAAAAAAAAAAAATAATAATACAAAAATGTTTAGGCAAAAAAGAAAAGGAGTCAAAACAAAGAAATTATTAAAAGTATCAAGAACCCAGAAAAAGGGTGTTCCAGTCATTGAAGCATCCCAAGGTGAACATATATTGGGTTTGTCATAGCAGGTGGAATTTTTGTATCATGTAAGCCAGTAAAATAAATTATCTTTTTATTTTTCTATAAACTCTTTCTCATGTCTTAAGTCCAATGATTATTCGGGCTTCTCATTTTCTTCCAAAATATATATGTATTTGCTCACTCACACACATCTTGTATATATGCCTTACATTTTTTTAATTGATTATATATTGTAATAGAGCTCCATATTTTTGTTTTGGCCCAGCGGTTAGAGTGTTCGCCAATGGCCCGGGAGACCTGGGTTCAATCCCAGGTCGAGTCATACCAAAGACTTTAAAAATGGAACTTGATACCACCTTGCTTAACACTCAGCATTATAAGGTACGGTTCAAGGGTAAAGTGGAGCAATCCTGGGAATGGAGTAGCGCCCTCCCCTACACCTTGGTGTAGTAGCTATCGAAAAGGGAGCCTTCGGGTCACCCTCGACTATGGTCACTAACTTTACTTTACTTACTACTGTAAATATTTTGCAGTTTAGAAAAGTTGAATTATATAATGTGAAAGAAAGCTTAACACTTCATTGTGACTGTCAGTAACATGCACTGTGCCATCTTCTGACCAATACATTAGTTTTGTATGCAGATTTAAAGTAACCTATCTTTTAAATCTGCAAACTGAACACATCTGGATAGATGACTTACTCAAAAATCTTTACACTGTTCATATCTTTATGTCTAATCAAAGCACAATTTTTTTACAGCATAGCCAAAAAAACCCCAAAAAAACTGCCTCCTCCAAAGCACTCAATATTTCCACTTATATAAGATTTATAAAAGTAAAGTAAAGTTGGCAACCATAGTTGAGGGTGACCTGAAGGCTTCCTTTTCAGTAGCTACTACATCGAGGTGTAGGGAAGGACGCTATTCCTTTCCCTGGATTGCTCCACTTTACACTTGATACATACCTTATAATGCTGAGTATTAAGCAAAGCGGTATCAAGTACCATTTTTTGAATCTTTGATATGCCCCGACCCGGGATTGAACCCTGGTCTCCCAGACCATTAGAGTAAAACTCATATTTGATACAATATTCAATATTTGTATATCTATCATTATGAATATATCCTTCTTTAATTATAAGTAACCTAAATCAATGTTAACTCACTGCTCTGTGGCAAGTTTATTTCAAGCAACAACACCATGTTCAGTCCAAGCCCACTGGGCCAGGACATATTTCAGCGGGCTGTGTTTGCAAGTACTCAGGTCAGTTGCAACTTGTGTTGGTGGCATTCAGTCTAGGCTGCCTGATGCGAGTGCTGGGGAAGCCTAGCACTTGCATCTCACGGCTGAAATCGGTCTCCTTGAGCCTCAGAGGGCTTTCCCCCGACCAGGTTCAAACTCTCTCCAGAAGGGCTAGGTTTATCACCTGGACTAAGGGAAATGCCTTCAGAGCTCAAGGTATTTTTGGAACCTCCAGGTGTGTGTGGACTACAATTCTGTACTTGGTACCTACAATAAAAAAGGCCTTGTGGCAAGCTCACGCATATGTAAGGCGCTCATTATTTCTAGTCCCATGTTTTTTGAAGGTGGGACATTGCCTAATTTGTGAATTTATGCTTTACAATTCAGAACTCGACACAAAAGCAACTAAAAGCATTTGTTGCATAAAAAGTAAATGTGAAGTTTATCACAGTACTGTAACTAGATAGTTAAAGATGTTTAGCTTGGGTTGCAAGAATCTTAGTGATCAGCCAAGATTAGGTAGGCCTAGAATTGTGAATTCTGATATTATGCTCTAAGCCATAGAGGCAAATCCAGCAAGTAGCTCTCAGAGAGTATCAGATGAGAGTGGCATCTCACCATCCAATATGGTTTGTCACCTTCACAAGCTCAGCAAAAGTATCACAAGCTGCTAAATTGTGCCTCAAGTTGCCGAAATAATGCCAAAATTTTGATTCACCCAAGTACACACACACAAATATATATATATATATATATATATATATATGATATGAAGTGAATCAAAGTTTATTCAAAGGTCAATCATCAGATTAGACTCAAAATAATTATCATTAGATTGTTTTTGTTCTCTTTTTGAAATGGATAAGGTGTAATTTGATCACTAACTAAAAAATATTTCAACACCAAGTTAGACGAGTCACATTTGATGATTGGAGATTTTTTTTTTTTAAGCACATGAAACTGCTTGAGAAAAGTGGGTAAATATAAATTTATTCTAGCTTTTTTCCAGCTCTATAGTTTTGGTTATTCATCAATATTTGAGTGTCATTTAAATAGTTCTAAGCTTAATCCAGATTTTCATAGTATTCATTACTGTTATTAATTAATTATAGAAATCTGAATAAGATTTTATCATTTTATAAGAAGTGGAACTGTTTTGCAATAAGAAAAATATTCAGCAATGGCTTTTCTTTCAGGGTGAGGCTTAAAACTTTTTGAACGAAGCTTATATATATATATATATATATATATATATATATATATATATATATATATATATATATATATAAAGTAAAGTAAAGTTGGCGACCATAGTCGAGGGTGACCTGAAGGTTCCCTTTCCAATAGCTACTTCACCGAGGTGTAGGGGTGGTGCTACTCAATTACCTGGATTTTTCCACTTTACCCTTGATCCTTACCTTATAATGCTGAGTATTAAGCAAGGTGACATCATGTACCATTTTTTAAGTCTTTGGTATGAGTCGACCAGGGATTGAAACCTAGTCTCCTGAACCACTGGCAAACACTCTACTCATTAGGCCAATGACCCAAATATATATATATATATATATATATATATATACATGCTTGTGTATATACATACAAAATCAGGTGAAGTTTGGTCTGGTTTGTTTAATGCCATATCAACCTTTATGGGTTATTTAATGCCATGCTTGTGTGAAAAGAGAAGTGGTACTATTTAACCCATAGCTGGAGAAAGGATAAGAGAGATTCATACTTTTCCAAAGAGTATTTATCCAGAAGTGAATATAATACATAATGTTCTTTGCTTGCATTTATCCAACATCCCACCATGCCAAAATGTGGCACAAGGCCAATTTAAAAGGGGGGCTAGCACAGGTCAATTAACTAAACCCTGCGAAGTAAGTAAAGCCTGGGGTACCGCCCTCTGGAATTATCACAAATGTTAAACTAGTCTAGAAGGCTTCACTGATAAAAGCAATTATGTAAATTATCTATATTTACACAAATCAATCAATTTAAAATGATATTTTTGACTGTATGAATAATTTTCTCTTTTCCTATTTTGCATAATTCACCGGTCAAATTTGTCATATTTAACCTATTGTTCTGAAAATTGTGTTTTATATTCCTTTAAAAAAATTTATTTTTTGGTGATTATTAGCATATTAACATTTTAAAAACCGAGCATTAAATTCTGAGAAATCATTGACTGTAGGTATTTAACCATTACATAACTGAAAATAGCAAAGTATAGAAAATTTTCTCTAACAACAAATCACTTTATATACTTTAACTTGGAGAACAAATCTATTTCCTGTGCAATTTGCAAAAGAATTATACATTTGTTAGGATTACGTTTACATTAAATACCATTTTCTTATCATCCAAATTCTGAACATAATGGAAATAACTTGAAAATGCTTATAAGAATTCTTCATTCTTTCCTAAGTAGAAGCATTAGTATTATCATGGACTGCTATGACAACAGAAATCAACTGGTTCATGGGTTATCTAGCAATAATAATCATATACACATATATATATATATATATATATAATATATATATATATATATGATTCTATACAAAATTATGATTAGAATTTAATGCTAAAAGCATTTTTAATATTAAAAATCTTCACAGAGCTCCACGCACAACAAGACAGAACAATGATAGAATATTTCAAAAATAGTATATAATGACAAAAAAAAAAAGGATACAAAAATAATTTAAGCTCACCTGAGATTCAAAAACTCAGTCATGGGTTTTTACAACTGATATATATATATATATATATAAATATATATATATATATAGCGGGCCATTGGCCAAATGAGTAGAGTATTCGCTAATGGTCCTGGAGACTGGGGTTCAATCCCAGGTCAAGTCATACCAAAGACTCAAAAAATGCCACCTTGCTTAACACTCAGCATTACAAGGTAAGGATTAAGGGTAAAGCGTAGCAATCCAGGGAATTTAGTAGTGCCCTCTCCTACACCTCGGTTTAGTAGCTATTGAAAAGGGAGCCTTCAGTCACCCTCAACTAAGGTCACCAAAATTTAATTATATATATATATATATACATAATATATTTCCTAATCTAATATCTACCAGCATTCACGATTACCAGAAAAAAAGAAAAAAAACCTGCCAGGAACAAGAGATAAAATATCTCGAATCACCGCCCGGGGGAAAAAAGAAAAAATATTATAAGACAAAAAGAAAGAAAAGGCCAACCTCATCATACCACTTGAAAAAAAATCAAGAGATATGCAGTCAGTTGGTCAAAAGAAAACTAAAACCCTCCGCCAACACTGCAATGCTACAAATTACAAGAGTGCTCAACATGAGTGAAGCCAATTATAAAATTAACTTAAATCGTGAGTCGGAAATCTCCTATTAAACTTTAGTAGGAGATTTCCGACTCACGATTTAAGTTAATTTTATATATATAATATATATATATAGGATTCAAGTCAGGATTCACAGAAGGCCCTTGCAGAACTATAATCTTATTCTGAAGCCATGCAGTCACTGATTTAGATGTATATTTGGGATTATTATCTTGCTGGAAAGTAAATCACTAACCAAGATCAAGATTTTGCACTGATAGTGATAGATTTTCATCATATATACTATTTAGTTATAAAATAGAATAACAATACAATCACAATTTTTCAACAATAAAATAGACTAACAGTAAAAACCAAAAGACACACACGCACCCTCCCATATATATATATATATATATATATATATATATATATATTTACTAATCTACTATCTACCATATATATATATATATATATATTTAAATATATATATATATATTTTTTTTAATGAATTATTCCATAAATGATTTCAAATTTGCTATTTAGGTTTAATAATGTATTTATTATCTCTAGTACACATTTTGGACATTTCCGTCCTCATCAGATGAGGAATAAAATGCCTGAAACGCATGTAGCACAAGGATATTGTATGATAGCAAATAAAAGAAAGAGCCTAAATACTAAATTTGAAATCATTTGTAAACCTATCCTTTTAAAAATATTTACTTTTCTCTTCTTGGACCAACAACAGTTTTCTTATATATATATATGTGTGTGTGTGTGTGTGTGTGTGTGTGTATAAACTAAGTTAGCAATAACATACTGGCTGAGGCTTAATGGATAAAAGTATTGGTTAACGTGTATCTAGTATCTGATAGCCATGAATTTAATCCTTCAGTCACAGTGCAGTACTGTCTTGGTTAGTTGAAGAGAAAGACAAGAGACATTACTAAGAAGAATTAACTGATTCAAGATAATCTCTAAACAAGGATAACAGAATGAGAACAATCTATACCCATAGATTAAATAAAGTGCTTGGCTGGAATTTCCCACATGGTTACCAGTTCTGACAGACATCTGAAGAAAGCCAGAGATCAGTGACCCAAACACTAGAATTATAACAAGCAAGATACGGACACGCTTATATTAGAGCCTCATGATTATAATTCACCTCAGAAATTCAAACAAAAGCAGTTATCATTATAAGTGTTGTATAAAATAGTTTTTTTTATTAATCAGCTTTTTTATATGTCACTATTGTTATCAATAAAACAAAGCCAACAAAAATAGAGTGAAATGGTTCAGTTGGAGGGTTTTAAGGCATGTCAACCCATGTTGGGTTATTTCATGCTGTAGAATAACAATAACACATACCTCCATAAAGCATCCAGCTAGCAGACAAAAATAAAGCAGGTTGTAGCTCAGTGCAGTCCTCCTTACAATGCTAAACTGAAGCTGGTTTATATAAGGAAATACCTTCACTCACTTACCAGCAGCCAATCATGGCCATGCAAAGGAATTGCCCACTTGTGCACAATGGGATGCCCCATGGCACCATAAATAGCTCCTGTTCCTCAATCAGCAATTGAGTTTCCTGTCTTCACAACTGATTTCTCTTAGCTAATGCGATTAATAACTCTCGGCTAACGCAACTAATTGCCCTACGCGACCTGAAAAACCGTACACTTGCCAGAGGTATTTTAACAATTACAGTCTTCACCAGATGCACTTTAGTGTCATACATGAGACACTTTACTGAAATATATTGCAAATGGCTCAGGACACCAGGGTTCACTCTCAGGTCTATTGAGCAGAGTCTTTGCCAATGGTCTGGGAAATTGGGATTCAATCCTAGGTCAAGTAATACCAAAGACTGAAAAAAATGGTATTTGATGCCACTTTACTTAACTATCAGCATTACAAGGTACAAATCAAGCGTAAAGTGGAGCAATCCAGGGAAAGGAGTAGTACCCTCCCCTACAGCTTGGTGTAGTAGCTATTGAAAGGAAGTCATCAGTTTGCCCTCGACTACAGTCGCCAACTTTTTTATATATATGTAAAGGTACATATATGCTTATATATATATATATATATATATGTACAAATACTTTTTTGCTAATTCCCTCGAGAAGGCATGAATCCATCTGCTCTCTCGCCAACTATGATTAAATAGTAAGGCAGACTGGGTTTTTTCAACTTGTTTAGGCAATGAGTTTAGGATAAGAATAATTCTGAATTCAAAACCTGCTTTACTCAACTTAAAAATTGACCTTGTATCTCAAATTACTTGTCTTGGAAGTGTTGGGTCAATACATGCATGCATATGTACATGTATAAATATATGCACATATATATATATTTACCTACCCCACCACATGAGCAGGATATGACACAAGATCAATTTTTAAGTGGAGTTTAACTGGTTTGAATTCAGAGTTTTCCTTCTTCTAGACTGGTTTCCACACCAAGGTTGAAGAGCCTAGTTTACCCTACTATTCACCCATAGATGAAGAGAGAATGATTATATTTATATCTTTACCAAAGGTATTTGCACAATGTGAAATGCAAACAGTCTCGTTCGGGTTTGAACTTGTGTCACTGCATCCATTTCCTACGATGGTAACCATTACGCTATGAATGTTTTCTAATTGCATATAGAGACATATATATACATGCATGCATATACACACATATATATATATATTTAATCAAACAGGCAACATCTCCACACTAAACAGTTGCTCTCTGAAACTAGTTAACAAGTTCACCTACCTAGGAAGCAGTGTCTCATCAACTGAGACAGACATCAACATGCGACTACTAAAGGCATGGACAGCTATCGATAGCCTATCAGTCATATGGAAGTCAGACCTGACTGAAAAAATGAAACACAGTTTCTTTCAAGCCGCAGTTGTGTCGATACTGCTATATCGGTGCACTACTTGGACGCTAACAAAATGGATGGAGAAAAAACTTGACGGCGACTACACAAGAATGCTGCGAGCGATATTGAACAAGTCTGGAGGCAGCACCCCACAAAACAGCAGCTGTACGGCCACCTACCACCCATCACGAAAACTATCAAAATTATTCAAACCACACATGCGGGACACTGCTGGAGGAGTAGGGATGGGCTCATAAGTGATGTACTCCAGTGGACCCCTTCACATGGCCGAGCAAAGGCAGGAAGACCAGCTCGAACCTACTTACAGCAGCTCTGCACCGATACAGGATGTAGCCTTCAAGACCTACCAGAAGCAATGGACGTTAGGGAGGGGTGACGAGAGAGTATCAGGGATATCGATGCTGATGGCACGACATGATGATTATATATATATACATACTCACAAACATACATACATGCATGCATAATGATGTGTGTTTTCTCACATTAAAAAAAAAGAAGAAAAAGGAGGATTCTTCAGACAGTCTGTACTTTGAAGAAAACAATGAATACCACTTTCCCAATAGGTGAATGTATAATATGGTATTTACTATAATGGCTATTTGAAGAGCTCTTCTTAATGACCAAATGTTTTGATGCTACTCCTTATATAGCCATTCAGGTCCTTGCAAGGATCCAAGCACATTATCAAGCTAGCCAGAAAGATCTACAAGTCTGTGAACAGCCTTCAGCTAGAAATAATGACAATACCTTTCTTGGAAACAAATCAATAATGGCCCCAGAAGAGTGGAAGAACTTTCCTGCATATAAAACACAAGTGGTTTTGTTGAAAAGGCAGAATTCTGAGTAATTTAGTTTAGTCTTAGACCAACTATCAAGAACGCAGAAGAATATAACTTTATTGGTACAGGGCCAATGATTGATGACTTAATGAGATTGCAAATAAAAGATTTTCTTCATTTCAACCATATTTAATATGATGATGAGTATATTAGGGATTATATAAATATATATATAGAGAGAGATGCAGACTCGGATGTGTGTGGGAAATGTCTTGTTTTGACCAAGAAGAGAATGACCTACAGCTATGAAACATACCTCTTCAAATCTCTTCTTTTCCCTTTTTTCTTTTCTCATCCTCTATTTTTGTGTTATCTTCTATCCTTTTTCTTTTTTTCATTTCCTGGTATCTTCAAACTGTTAACCTGTACGAATTCTCCAATTTTTCTCGCTTTTGTACTCTCTCTCTCTCTACCTCATTTTTCAGTATAAAACTTTTTCTTCTTCCCTAATTCATTTAAGATTTCCCCCCTCTCTTTCTCTCTCTCTCTCTCTCTCTCTACCTCATTTTCAGTATAAAACTTTTTCTTCTTCCCTAATTTATTTAAGATTCACCCTCTCTCTCTACCTCAATTTTCAGTATAAAACTTTTTCTTCTTCCCTAATTCATTTAAGACCCCCCCTCTCTCTCTCTCTCTACCTCATTTTTTTGTATAAAACTTTTTCTTCTTCCCTAATTCATTTGAGATCCCCCCCTCTCTCTTTCTCTTGGGTTTTAATATTTTCGTTTCAAATTCTTTTTTTTTTTAAACTTCTTCTTCTTCTGATACTACCCAGAAAAAGTGTTGAACAAAAACTCTGAAGCGGTAGCAAAATGCAAACATGAGAATAAATACTTTTTATGCTATCTATCTCCTGATTAACGAACTTTTCCTCAATCTTTATTTTTATTTTCCTATTTTCTATCTTATAATACTTTAAATCTGTCTTTACTTTAGGATTTTTATTTTTCAATTTTTGTATTTTTAATGCTCAGTTTATAGATTTGGGTATGTTTTACAGAAAACCATATCCTGCAAGAAAATCTTGTGAAGTTTGTGTCTGATGTCATTTCCTGAAGATCACATCCTATATGAAATGATAGTTGCAATCAATATTATTTTTTTCTTGTAATGTTAACTCATCTGTTCTCACATTGAGCACTTTTAACCTTTATTATAAAGTGCTCAAACTTATTGATTGTATTCTTTCTTTTCTACTCCATTACTATCATTATATATATATATATATATATATATATTTATTGTCATTGGCAAAATTAATTCTCATCATATATGTATATATATATAATTACATAAATAGAATGCATGTCAAAAAAATCTATAAAAAGTGTTGAATGTTATTAGCATTGTATGTTTAAAACCTAAAACATCAAAATTATGTTCTTGCTGAACTCAGTCAATTGAACATCATTATGTAAGGGATATATATATATATATATATAATTTTCATCAAGTATCACTTAAAAGACTGGTTCCAAATAGATGTTACAAATTAAGCAGTGATGCACATGAACACTATTTAGGTTTTACTTTCTTTGTTTAATGGTATATCAACTTTTGTGGGTTATTTAATGCAAAAACCATCCTTGTAGAAGAACAGCAGTGATACTATTAAACTCATAATTGGAGAGATAAAGTGGGCAGGGTCATACTTTTCCCTGAAGGTATTAATCCGGGAGTGAATGTAATAGCAGAACTGAAGTTTTAACTCAGTCAGGCTGTGGTCCAGCACTTGGCTATTACACCACAGAGACTCTCCCCACATTATTTAGATGAGTAGCCAATTAGGAACAGTAGGTACTGTAAGCAGTCTGAAACCTGAGGGCCAGACAAAGCATTGCTTAGTGTGTGTATATATATATATATATATATATATATGTATGTATATATCTCAAGAGAAAAGGAATGCATAGCTATGCACTCACACATTCATAGACTGATATAAAACCCACCACATTCAAAATAAACTGCTATAGATAAGATATATTTATTGACTGCATTTTATATAAGTATTTTCTCTCAATCTCACATCCAAAAAAATAAAAGGATTATTCCGACAGTTGGTAACTTAAGTGTAACAACGAATACCATTTTACATATGGGTATTTATCATACTATTTACTTTTCCTCACATGTCGTCCTGCTTTTGCCCGGCCATATGTGGGGGTCCATAGGAGTACATCACATATGAGCTTGTCCATGCTTCTCCAGTAGTGTCTTGCATGTCTGGTTTGTCTAACTTGGATAGTTTTCATGATGGGAGGCAGGTGGCCGTATAGTTGGTGCTTTGTAGGGTGTTGCCGCCTGGACTTGTTCAATATTGCTCACAGCATTCTTGTGTAATTGCCATCTAGCTTCTTCTCCAGCCATTTAGTTAGCGTCCAAGCAGTGCATCCATACAGCAATATCGATATGACCGCTGCCTGGAAGAAACTGCATTTCATTTTATCGGTCAGGTCTGATTTCCATATGATTGATAGCCTATCGATAGCTGTCCATGCCTTCGTTAGCTGCGTGTCGATGTCCGGTTGATGAGATGCTGGTTCCTCCCTGAAGACCTGCCAGAGGCAATGAACGATAAGGAGAAGTGGCAAGAGTGGGTCAGGGATATCCGTGCTGGCGGCACAACATAATGATGATGATGATGATGATTTGCTTTTGATGCTACCCTTATGTTGTCATTCAAGTCCTTGCAAGGGTAAATAGGCCAGGAATTGCTACAATTCATTTGAAGTAGCCTAATTTATTATGTGACAAAATTAAAAAGATCTTAGAATGTTTCTTTTTTACCTTCGTTTTGGTTTCCACTCATCAAATGTTGGTTTAGAATCATTGGCTGCATAGATGAAGAAAACAAGTAGGTAAAATTGACACTTACTCACGAGAACTGCTGTAGAATTATCGAATGGGTCAAAGGCACACAGGCCCATACCTCGCTCACTTCTCCCAATTTGACGTAGAGTATAAACCTGTAATAAATATCAAGAAAACATAAAATACAAAAGCATAAAATTTTTGAAATGAAGAGAAGAGACCATCCTAAGAGCAACTTGTTAATGAAATCGGATGGTCATCATCTTCAAAGAAAATATTTGAAATTACAAAGAATGCTAAGTTGTATTCACTAGTAAAATTAATGGGCCCAGCAAACTTTGGCAATAAAAAATAGATTTTGCTTTTTTTAAATACTTGTGCCTACTACTTGGTATAGGTGAAATACAAGAAAGCTAGGAAAGTATAGCTCATAATTATTTGAACAAGCACATCGCCTAAAGTTGCAGCAGCCATTAGGGTTTTTGAGCTGGAAGAGGGAATCAAAATTAATCTACAAGCCTGCTAATGCTTCCAAACTGCTATGTGAATTTACCTTTTCAATCTCCTTGATTATTTTTACACAAAATTTTAGAAAAGCAGAACAAACTTATTTTGCTTAACAATAAAATTCCATTAAAAATATTTCCAGAAATTTACCTTTCAGAATGAGAAAATATGATTAAATGTACTTCTTGTTAGGTTGATTGAAATAAATCTCTCTCTCTATATATATATATAGAGAGAGAGAGAGAGAAAGAAATGGTAGATTTGGTAAATCTGGGAAGATGTGAAAAAAATAAGTGGAAAAATTGATAAACTGAAATACAGACGTTTCGGTTTATCCACTTATTTTTTCACACACACACACACACATATATATATATATATATATACTTACCTACCCCATCTAGATGAATAGGATGTGATAGAATTAATTTTTTAAGTGAAGCTTAACAGGTCTGAATTCTAACTTTTCCTTTTCTTTGACCAGTTGCCATAACAAGGATAGAGTGATCAGTCTGACCTACTATTTCTCCATATCAGGAGGGAGAGAGAGAGTAATTGGATTCATAACTTCCCCAAGAGTATTTGTACTACAAAATGCAAACAGCTTCATCTAGGATTTGAACTTGTGTTGCAATATCCATTTCATGTGACAGTGACTATTACACAACAAGTGCCTCCAAACCTTATATATATATATATATATATATATATATATCATTCTCTCAGCAGAATTGAGAATATAATGATTGCAAATCCTGCAGAGAGTAAGACCAAAAAAGGGTTTCCTTGGTAGGACCTTTAACTGTATCTGGTGTTGAGGGTCTAGTTCTGGAACACAGGGGAGTGTGCAGTATATCTGATGTTGGTCCTATGTAGATCTATTAGTATTAGATAGAAATGCTTGAAACCAGACAACTGTGCAAATGATATGTATTCAATAGGAATGGAATTAAATAATAGAAATGAATCCGACTGTATAAAGAAAATAGAAAAACAAAATGAAAAGAAAAAATATACATACAAAGAAAGCTCATGTAACTGTTCAATCATTCAATGTGTTCTATTTTTTTTTTCCCCTGTTATTTTATTTTAAGACATCCATTGTTGTTCTATCAACACTTATATCACCATCTAAAAGTTCTGATGAAGGTTTACTAAACCAAAATGTTTTAACGTTGACTTTCCTTTATAATAATTCGTCACTTTTGGATTACTCTGTTTTTTTGCTTTCTTCATTCAATAAGAATATTTGATACTTGAAGATATAATTGTTTAATAAGGATTATTATCATTTACTTGAAAGCTTAAAGCTGTGTTGGTCAAGTTGGCTGGGTCTGCAAAATAGACCAACTGCATCACTGCAGAGAGGTTAGACTCCCCTAACAAGTGTCCTGGATATGACACTAATCAGTCAGATGGTTGTTTTATGGAGGTTTTATGGCATATCAACCTTTGTAGGTTATTTAAGGCCAAATCCATTTTTATACAAATAATCAGTTCTACTTCCAACGATTCAGTTTAGCCTTAGTACACAGTTTAATTGTCAAAAACATTTCTATTTCAAGCTATTCAGTTTACCCAAACAGTTCAGTTTAGCATAAGTACAGTTCCAATGTCAAAAATAGTTCTTTTTCAAATGATTTAGTTTTGCATAAATACACAGTTTAAATATCAAAATAGTTCTATTTCAAGTAATTCAGTTTAGCATGAGTATGCAATTTAGTTCTATTTGACCCATAGATAAGACCCTATCAGGTGCTACCACTCCAGACCAGAATGAACCTGGGAGTGATGGCAATGAAGGGGTACTACGCATTTCCCAAAGCTCCAGTGTTACTGTTACTTCCCTATTAGACTATTTAGTGTCATATCTTGGACATTTGTTGTGGAGTGAAGGTCTTACTCTTCTGAAGCGGTGCAGTCAGTGTATTCTACCGCCCCAGCTGACTGAGCAACTTTTCCAAAGGGTATTAGTCAAAATATGAATGTAATAACACAACTGGAGTTCAAACTCACTTACTATGATATCACAGTTAAGTGTGTTAGCCACTACACCATGTGAACTCCACTCCCAATGATAGAAAACATTTAATTTATATAATAAATGTCTGTTTTCAGTATACTCTCCAATGAACTTATTTCAATGGAGAATATCAATCCTACAAATGAGATCGTAACAGATACTAACACTGTGTCTAAGTAGACCTGTGAGCAAAGGCAAGAAATTGGTGACTCTACACTGCCCGCACCTCCAGAACTGGAGCCTCACCACTAGATGAACTTTTCATATCAAAATTCAGTTTGTGTCTGACTGCAGATCAACCTTTGAAATGTCTATTTAATTGTTTTTTTTGTCTCTTATGATAGACAAGCAATTATAGACTGTCCATTAAATGCTAAAAGGAAAGAGTCTCCTTTTGATGATAATGGTTTATTTATTAAATCACTTTTGTGATTCATAAGGGAACTACTCATTGGAAAATATATTTACTTTAAGTTGGACCAATAAAAAAGAAATATCTATTGATTATCAAAGAGAAAGCAAAGAAACAAGTAAATAAGTTTGTTGGTTAGTTTTATGGCATGTCAACCCTTGTTAGGTAACTTAGTACCAAAGCAAGTCTCCCATTTTATATGAAAATGAATCTTCACAATCATTTTAAATAGGTAAACACTTCATTGTTGCAGTATTAATGTTTTAACTGGCAGTCTATTAATAAAGCTCACACTCATTTCCAATCTTATTTCAAACAGCTCTATTTGGTACACATAAGGGATCCTAACAGATATTACCACTTTTGACAGAGCAGATCAGGCAGTAATGGTAACAAATGAGTGAGTCCACGCTCACGACAGCTCCAGAGGTGGAGCCCCGCAACTAGATGCAGTAAATTAATACAGCGAAGATCATTATTCTATTCTGTATTTTACTTGTAAAACTATCTGGTTCAGCTCTAAAGACAATTAGTTGGCAAACTTAGTCGAAGGTGACCAGAAAGCTCCCTTTTCAATAGCTACTACACCAAGCTGTAGAGGAGGGTGCAACTCCATTGCCTGGATTGCTCCACTTTACCCTTGATCAGTACTTTATAATGCTGAGTGTTAAGCAAGGAGGCATCAAGTACCATTTTTTGAGTTTTTGGTATGAATTGACCTGGGATTGAACCCAGGTTTCCTGGACCATCGTTTTACACTCTACTCAGTAGGCCAATCCTAAAAAGACACCCCTGAATAAATAAGCCAATATTTCCCAAAGCAAGCTCTTCAGAAACCTGTGGTTCCACAAAAAGAAAATCGAGGTGTTTCACTTGTATTTTAATAAAATTTTATAAAACATGCACTATTTTCAAATACTTTTCTGTACAATAAATCAATCATATATCTCTATTTGAGGAAGTAACTAAATAAGATTAAAAATAAACGGGACAAAATCTAATGATTAAAATACTTTGACTCAAAAATTTAAGCAGCTAGTTTTATTTTTGCTTGGTGTATTTTTCTTATTGCTAAGTGAATTCATTCCAAATTCTTCATTTTTCAATTAGGTCAGTATTTCTTTGAGTAAGTTCCAAGGAACCCCATGTTACAAAATTAAATTCTAGACTTCCGTAAGATAAAGCATCTTAATAAAAATTTGAAAAAAAAGCATCTTCTAAAAAATGTCATCAATATTTTAAAAATATTTTTATCTATCTGCACCAAAGATAACAATTCATTTATTTATTCATTTTTATTTTTATTTAGCTTCTTTTTTTTTCAAAACAGAATGAATCATGTCTATCTTTTCATGATAAAGAAGTGAAAAAATTTTTAAATAAAATCTCAGAGTATTAATCTGTTTTTAATTTTTTTGCAACAATAACAAATTCATAACAAATGGAGACAGTTTTTGTTTTTTTTTAAATTTTGATGTGAACGAGTTTTCCCATTGTTATAAAGAGCAACAAAAGATAAACAATATATTAGTCAATGATTTAAAAAAAAAAAAGCTTTATTTAAGTAAGTTCAGATAACATTATGAGATGTAATACAAATAATAGTACTCCCTGAATAATATAAAGTAAAGTTAGTGACCTTAGTCGAGGGTGACCCGAAGGCTCCCTTTTCAATAACTACAGCATCAAGGTATTATGGAGGGTGCTACTCCTTTCCCTGGATTGCTCCACTTTACCCTTGATCCATACCTTATAATGCTGAGTGCTAAGCAAGGTGGTATCAAGTACCATTTTTTGAGTCTTTGTTATGACTCGACCTCAAATTGAAACTCGGGCCATTGGCGAACAGTCAACTCATTAGGCCACTGGCCCAGTAATGGGTGGGTAACTAGTATAGCTGACCATTTCAAGAGTGTTTGATCTTTACTAGAGACACCAATCATATGGCTAAAATGAATTATTACAACTATTTCATGTAAAGAAGCAACAAAAATAAGATGAAAAATTAACATCCTAAACTAAAAATTAAAATACATCAGATGAGAAATTTAAGCAGCTTTAATTTTTGCTTGGTGTATTTTTCTTATTATTCAGAGAATTCACTCCAAATTCCAGATTTTTCTATCAAACTAATATTTTCTCAAGTGGATTCCACAGAATCCCTGTTTTCAAAAAAAAAAAATACCTGGGCTAAGATGTTTTTCCATAAAATCAAATAAAAGAAATCTTACAAAAAACAGTTGTTACTACTTGAATATACATATGTAACTATATTTTTTTCAAAATTGAATGAATCATGTCTATCTCAGCCCGAGAAAGAAGAGAAAAAATCTCAAACTGGAAATAAAATTGAGTATTAATCTCAATTTAATTTTTTTTTCATCCTGAAAAATTCATAAAAAATAAAAATGGATTTTTAAAACTTTTAATTTTGTATATAAATAATTTTTGCTCCATTCGATGCATTATTAAAATTAAGATAGCAGATATCTGAAAAAATATAAATATAGGTTTTATGATTTTTGGAAACTTGGTTAATGTTTCCATAACACAATAAGTTTTTGGAAACCCTGTTAAAGGCAATCATCTCAGAATTGCCTCCAAGTTCCATATGCGACAATTGCCAAAACAAAAGATGAAAAAGCAATTAAATCCAGCCATCAAAAATAGATAGAAATAGAATGAGGAATGATATCAGAAGCTCAACCCAAAATTAGGTATATCTTTTGAATGACAAAAAGAGAATGGATTGTAAGTCTCTTATTATCCACAAATAAGTACAAGCCTACCAAATTTTTAAAAATGAAATGTTATTTTCTGCTAAAACAGAGTTACTTGGATTTTGTAATTTTTAGAAGAACATTATATGAGGGTTATTCAATGAATAAGCCGAATTATGCCAAAGGAGTTGGCAATAAAATATACTGTTTAAAGTTTCACCTTTTCAAGAAAATCAATAGCAATGGGTCTTTTCATGCTGCATAAGACTGTCAGCATGACCTTATTTACTGACTGTAACACCCAAGACTTTTTCTTTATAGGAGAGTCAGTGTGTTTCCATTCCAATGTCTGTTTTTTAACTCAGGCAAGGAGTGGTAAACTCATCTTTAGCCCATTTGAAAACATTTCTTTTTTATTAAAACATGCTTCTCCATAGACGTCTCACATTCTTCTGTAAAATTCACTTGGTTTGCATTTCTCAGCCACCAAAGTTTTGATGAGAGAAGTCCGTTCAGGCCTGGGGCACTTTGTATGATATACAACCATTTTGAATAGTCTCAAAATAAATGTTTTAGTGAGATTAAAGTTATTTTTGGTATAAACCAATTGCTTACAATTCAAAGTTTACCTTTATGGAAAAAATTTCAAAAAAAATAATTATTTTCCTTTTAACCAAAAAATTCCCCTTATTTATTGAATAACCCTCATATAATAAAAAATTTTCAGCATTATCTAGGATCAAATTATACATCATGGAAACTAATGAAAAATTAAATTGTATAAAGATATAAAAATCTACTAATTTTTAGAATACTATTTATTTGAACAGCTATATGATTTCAACTAATTATTCTTAATAAAAATAACACTGGTTTACAAAGAAATTGAGGCAAGCACAAAAATACCCATTTATACCTAATTTGAGGGTGCTGAATTCAAATTTGAAATCCGTTTTTACTCATCACCTCTAGTTTTTTTAGATATGCATAGAGTGCATTTTGTGCATATACGGTACATAAAGGCATATATAAATTCAGGGTTAATTCTAATATTGTGAGACTTATGGCTTATTTTTTAGTTATTATGCACTAAATGTAAGTGATAGCATTATATATATATATATATAGTTATATATCAAGATGGATTGTGACAGTTTAGGCAGCAGGTCTCAATCCACACCCTGGCAGTCATTAGAAGAGGTTGTCTTGCAGGCGGCACAGGAGGTTGGTGTCCCTCAACTATCATGTTACACATCTTTTAAATATTAGTATTACATTTTCAAATGCACATTTAGTTTTACTTTGTTATATTTTCAGATTCTCCAGTGGTTTCAAGCACGTCAAAATGTTGAGGATGCCTTAACAAGGCCAATTCTTTCTGCTACATGTGTAGGGACTTCACAATAGTTGCACTGCGTCGAACCATCACTTCCCTCCTCAGAACCACCTACTTTCACTATTTTGACTGTAAAATTGGTGATCAGAACAAGTCTTGGGCTCCACACATCTGTTGTAAACCCTGCTACAATGGACTAACTGCATGGTTTAATGGCAAGAAAGCAGCTTTCAACTTTTGCAGTCCCGATGGTTTGGAGAGAGCCATGAAATCACACAGAGGATTGTTATTTTTGTTTAACTAATATAACTGGTTTCAATGCATCTTCTTGGAAAAAGATCAAATATCCCAACCTTTGATCTGCTATGAGACCCGTTCCCCATTCAGATGATCTTCCTGTACCCACACCTCCAGTAAATAAGGATCTTCTTTCCTCATCAAAGGAAGAAATGCCTTCAAGGGAGGATTCTGCTGAGTCAATATCTTTGGAAGATATTGAGTCTACATATTCAGGAACAATTGGCAATGAGCAAAAATATTTATAAATTTGAATTCAGCACACCCAAATTAACAAAAAACACCTATCCCCATTCTTGCCTCAGACCAAAAATTTATTTTTGTAAATCAGTGTAATTTGTACAGTTATACTTTCTTTGGTAATCAACACAATTATTGCAGCAAGTTTTCTAGAGAAGCAAAAAAGCAACAGTCTCCAAGACATTTCTTTTTCATGATTACACTGAGAAATTATAGAAAAAGAAAGTGGAATAGTAAAAGCAGGTCAGCATTTCCTTTTTTTATCTAAGAGTGAGATGCCAAATCACCACATCATAGGACTCTTCTTCATCTTCAGATTAAAGGAACTTCCTTCTTTTAGTTGATACTATGAATGTTTTTGGCATGTTCACTGTTTAAAAAGAAGCGCTAAATACAGGTGAGATATTTTTTTAAATGAAACAGGCAAAATTTATTTAGTTTAGGGGTCATGGTCAATTACATACAATAGTGACCCATACAGGTATTCTTTAGTTTTCTTTATCTGACCTCTCAATTTAAGATGGAGATTTTACACAATCGTAATTCTTTTAATGGCTGCAAAATCCTCAAATTTTACTACTGAGATGCATTTTCAATTTAGAAAGCAAGAAAATATCAAGAAAAGTGCTACATTTGCACAATTTTTTGGTTTCCCAAGACCATTTAAAAAAAATACCAAGACTGGATTCCTAATTCTTTGATAATTAGCACTGACTCATCGAGACTGCAATCTAGACTTCTAGACATACTCACTTAAAATAGAAATTGTTCAGCTATACATTCATCGTTATTTAAAATTCAAATTTTATAATTTAATAAAAAGTACAGCTTGCTTCACTATCAATACTTCTTGATCACACCTTGTATGTCTGTGTGAATTTATTATATACACATGTGTGTTTGTGTGTGTCCGTTAGGATAATGCTTCATAGACTTAACAGCATTTGTTAACTGTCAGTTTCTTCCTTCTGTGATCATCAGAGCAAGGGGATGCACGTTGTGGGTATCCCTTTTTATACTGTTGTGTGGGGCATGATGAGAAAAGTGGTTAAGTTCGTGAGGTATTCTGGGAAGTTTCGAGTTTATACTTTGTGTGTACACCCTGATCATCATGCCCTACAAACTTAACCACCCACTTCTATCATCCTTCACTCAATAGTATACAAAGGCAAGTCTACTATGCACAATCACTGGGTCCAACGATCACATTGGTAAGAAAATAACAGATTCAAAGTGCCATTGATTCTATATTCATCCTATTCTAACTTAGATGCATATGCTCTATCACTGATACTGAGCACCCTTTATACATAAATATAGCAAACTATGAGGGTTGTTGAAAAGTTCTAAACATCACCTAACTTCTTGGCCTCACCTGCACAGAAATCAAGACAGAGATCTGAATTACTTTCTTTAGTTTTATAAGAAGTGCTTGAGTGTTCCAATATGATAAAAAATGTTCCGCTGCAACTTTTCTTTTTGGGTGAGGCTTAGAAAATTTTTGAACAACTCTTATGTACAGTATATATGTGTGTGTATATATATATATATATATATATATACATACACACATATATATTGTACATGAGAGTTGTTCAAAAATTTCTAAGCCTCACCCAAAAAGAAAAGCCACACTGATGAAAAACGGATCTGTCAGTGGATGACTATATATATATATATATATGGGCATAATGGTTTGAGTGTTCATCAATGGCCTGGAAGATCGGGGTTCAATCCCAGGTCGAGTCATACCAAAGACTCAAAAACTGGTACTTGATACTGCCTTGCTTATCACTCAGCACTAGAAGGTAAGGATCAAGGGTAAAGTGGAGTAATCCAGGAAATGGAGTAGCAACCTCCCCTACACTTTGGTGTAGTAGCTACTGAAAGGAGAGCCTTCGGCTCACCCTCGACTAGGGTCGCCAACTTTACTTACATTATATATATATATATATATATATATATATATATATATATATAAATATTTTGTAATTTACTCAAAGCATTGCACAAATTATTTTATTTTATAGCACTGAATTAATTAAGAGGGCTATTGCAATGCGTAATAATAATTATTTGAGTCTAATTAATTTGGAAGTAAAACTTCATCGTCAGAGACATTTTTTTTTATTAATGAACAAGATGTTAAAGGTTCAAGTTTTTTGGTATGTTGTAAACATGGTGTCATGTAGGGTGTTAGAACACTATGTTAGATGTTGTGCCACATGGGGTGTTTAAATGCCATGCAGAATAGATGTGACTTCTGTTGTCCGAATCAATTTCATTTTATTTTATTTTATTGTCTGTGTGTGTGTTCAGATGTGAATGTCTGTTGATCTATATTATATTGATGACTGCATATCACAAAAACAAGGCAAATATTGCACATCATTTTTCATTCATTGGTGTCTAAATGCTCTAATTTAGAGAATAATAGGGAGTCACTGTAGAGGTACATGATCCAAAAATTATCATCATAAGAAATGGACACCAGTTCAAATCATGGACAAAGACGTTTGTGTTTTACTTTTATGCTAATACCTTTGGGAAAGGCATGAATCTATCTAGTGTATGTACCTATAGTTAAATAGAAGAGCAGACCAAGCACTTGGTATGGTCACCAGTCTACGGAAAAGGGAACTGATTCCAAATAAACTATGGCTTAGGACTACAACTTAATGCCAATCCTTAAGAAACTCCACACGTGAATACACATCTAGAGCTGCCTGTGGTGTAATGGTTATCATCGTAGGAAATGGACACGCCAACACGAGTTCAAATCCTGGACAAGTCTGATTGCATTTCACATAGCACTAATACCCTTGGGAAAGGTATGAATCCAATTATTCTCCCTCCAGCTATGGGTAAATAGTAGGGCAGACTAGGTTCTTCAGCCTCGGTGAGGCAACTAGTCTAAGAGAAGGAAAACTCTGAGTTCAAACCTGTTAAACTCCACTAAAAAATTGACCTTGTGTCATATCCTGCCCAAGTGGAGGGTTTGGTAAATATAAATACTCATCTAGAGCTGAGTTAATCTGAATTAAGTGAATAACATTTATAAGAAGGAGAAGGCGTCTTCATTGTGTTGTGGCTAGAGTGCTGGACTATGACCCCAAAGTAAGCAAGTTGAAACCCAGTCATACTGTTATGTTCACTCTTAAAAAAGGTATGACCATCCACCTTTTTCCCCCCAGCAATGTGTTCAATAATACCATTGCCGTTCGTCTATGGGGATGGGTTTAACATTGAATAACCCACAAAAGTTGATATGCCATTAAACAAAAAAAAACAAAAAACGAAGCAAACCAAATAGAAAAATAAATTTCCAAATTAATAATAGAGTAGAGTTTTGCATTCAGACTCACCCTTAATAATACAATTTTTCAAGAGAGACAACTAGCAACAAAAAATCACAGAGTAATTCCCCTCATTTTTGCTGTAAATTATAATGTAAATATGATAAGTCTTGACATTAAGGATAACAGCTGTGAAATGAGGTATTTTAATGAGTGACTTTACTCAAGTAACAACTTCTGTATCTTGTTGACTGAATTTCAGGGATATTATCCATGATAGTGTTTTCATTCTGATACATTTCATCGAGCAAAAGTTCTTATGAAATGAAAATGAAATTACTATGATATTAAGTTAGAAAGAAAAAAAGGAAAGCATGTTTTTGGTTATCAATACTTGATGAACATTGGGATGTTTTTTTAATATTTCAATATCTATACACAAAAATTAAAGAAAAGCTAAGAAAAAAAAAATAAAAAGGAAAGGAAAAGGTAAAAGAAACACTAAGAAATGAAAAAGGAAAAGAAAAAAAGAAAAAAGAAAGAGGAAAAGACAAAGAAAGAGATAAAAACGAAAAATAAGGTGAGGAGAAAGAAAGAAAGGAAAAGAAAGAAAAAAGGGAAAAATAAAGAAAGGAAGGAAGGAAGGAAGGAAAAAAGGGAAAGAATAAGAAAGGAAGGGAGACAAAGTAAAGAAAAAAGTAAAAAGAAAAAAGAAGAAAAAACTGAAGCAGTAATAAGAAAAAGTTAGGAAATAAAAATGAAAGAAAACTAAAGTGAAAAAAAAATAGAGAAATAAAAATAGAGTAGAAGAGAATTCTTGCTTAATAAAATTATATATATATATATATATATATATATATTTATATATACACATATATTCTTCTCTGTACACTCAGTGCAAATAAAGCTTAGTACTGATAACAAATGGAAGCCAATTTTGCCATTAAGAGATCTCAAATTGATGCTAAACCATTGTCAGCCCCCTTTAGACCCTAATTATCTTTGGTGCATATGAACCCAAAACTTTTTCAAGAATTGTTTTTTGTTCTTGATACAGTGGTTGGTAGTTCTTTTATTTCTTCAAGGTTTCTCTGTTCTGAGGTATTAATTATTTCGATGTCTTT
>CAUZXS010001430.1:0-32500 GCA_963585895.1 Sepioteuthis lessoniana | reverse complement strand
TGTAGGTTATTTAATGTCAAGTTTTATAAATACATATATATTAGATATGTATGATTTGTAGATGAATAGTTTTTAGTTAACAATACTAAAATGAGCAAGGACTCATTTATTTGCACACAGCAAAATGGTTTCAAGTATTGCTATCTAACACAAATTGTTCTATTTGCCACTGTTGAATGGTTGTCAGTATTGTAAATGATCAAATATTTCTATTTGACACATAGATAGAACTTTAACAGATATTATCACTTCAAGTCAATGTGGACCTGGGAGAATTGGCAATGAAAGTCTATACCACATTCTCCAAAGTTCCAGGACTAGAGTCTCACTATCAAGTCCCTTAGTGTCATATATCAGGACATTCATTGGAGTTCTTTGCCCCTTGAAAGAAATGCAGTCAGTGTATTTTACAGCCGCTGCCAACTGAGTTAAGGTATTATTGTATTTATTCATTTATACTGCAAGGAATTTAATGAAAAAAAATGTTAGGCTTAAAATTGGAGGTAGCATAACAGTAAAGTTTAAGAAATATAATATATTTGTAGTGTCATGATAACAAACCAATACACGAAATTTGAACCTTTGTTATATAGAAGATTAGGGAAATAACATTTCTATTCAGATTACCATTCATTTTAACCTTGTGTTAAACTAACCTAAACTCTTGATTGATGGATTGATTTTAATATTGTCAACCTGTCTAAGGTTATTTTATGTCTAGAGGTTAGGGAATCGCCTTCATTGTACATTCATATATACTTTTTTTTTTGAGAGGTAGTTTCTTAAGATGTTCTAGTAAAAATGGCCCTATTGAATATGAATAAGTTTTTTTTAAATAGAACTATTTGACCTATAGGTGGGACCCTAAGCAGTACTGCCACACAGTGTCAGAGTGGACCTAGGAGTACTCTACAGTCACTAAATCTCTAGAACTGGAGCCTCACTATCAGGAGACACTTTTTGTGTGGAGGGTATTATCCCTCTGCAGGGGATACAGTTAGTATCTTCTAAGCCTCATTGATAGAATCAGGATAGAAGTTGGACTTTTATTATATAGATTAGGTAGATTCAAATGAAAGTAGTTGTTGATTGTCACAACAGTCTTTCAGAATAAAAAGAAAAAACAAACCAATAATCTATTTCCTTTTTGAGAAAATGGCAGAGTTGATTTAGCACATTCTTCACAAAGATCTGAAGAAGAAGACAAGTATCAATATTTAAACAGATTTTAGGTGAATTATGATGTCTTCAGAAGAAACCACATGCAACATGCAGCTTTCATTCTTTCTTTCTTTCTTTTTTTTTTTTTTTTTGATGCTATGATAATTCTTATTGGTAACTGTCATAGTCAACAGTAAAAGGAAGTTTCACTAGTCTTTAAAAAAAACATCTTTTTTCCTGATATGAATTAACAATATTTGCTGAGTTATCTGTGTCTGATCTAAACATTATGTACTTGGGAAAACTTACATAAGCACTATAAGTTGCTGTCATCTTGGTACTACAATCTCAGGAACTAAATTAGCACAAAAAAAATTAAAGACCATTCAAAATTTTATCTTATAAAGAACACTTCAGAAATGACAGTTCAATATTTGATAAGCAAACATCTTATCCTTCCAGCATTACATAACCAACAAATGCTACATAGACTCTTCATGTTATCACAGTCTACACGAAGACTTGACCAGGAATTGATTTTCCCCAAAAAGCAATGCTTAATGAGAATGATCAGTTAATGATTTTACAACTGCATTAAATGAACTAATCAAACACTGCAGCAAGAAGGGTCAATATTTGAGCATTACTTGGCTTTAGGCTTAAACATTAACCCCTTCATGATATCATAATGTAATATCAATTCAAAGAATAAGTACTTTTTGCTACAGTATCACCCAAAAATAAGTCCATCCCAATCAATTTCTTTTTTTATAAACAGTCAATTTTCTTCCAAACCAAAGATACCATTATTTTATTATTTCTTGTGAAGAGTAATACAGGGTATAGCAGGATGATCATTCAGGTTTGAAACATAAATAAAAAAAGGCAAAACAGATTCTATTCAAGTTTTGATTTTACAATTATCATCATCATTATTATCTAGTCATGCAGATAGCTGATAGATTCATTCTTTCACTATCCATGCTTATCGTCCATCATCCCTAGCAAGTTCCCAAAACAACATCCTATAACTGCACAGAGCTGATGTATGCAAGTCCTTGCTGGTTGGCCAACACTGATGCATCTATGTGTACAAGTCCATAAGATAACACTCTTTTTGAGTTTATCCTTACTTCCCTTGCAGTGCCTGGCATGTTCTTTTGATCTGATTTGGATAATCTGTGAGATCGGAGGTCAGTGGCTGTATAGATACTGCTTTAAAGATTTTTTCAAAACAGCAGAGAATAACATTCCTGTGTAGTTCCCCTAAAGCTTTTCCTCAATTCCTTTCACCAGAGTCCAAGTGGTACATCCATACAGTATTTCTAACACTGCATAGAAGAAATCCCATTTCATTTTATCAGATAGATCAGATAGGATAAGTAAACAATATCTGCCATTTTGTTTTGTGTTTATCATCATTTTTTTAAAGATGATATCATTCAAATGCTTGCCCTCACCAGCTATACATTCCATCCTTGAAGCTTCACCCTGAAGTTCTATAGAGCACAGGTGATTTTGCTCAGAGTGAATCTTGCCGGAAAACATGATGGTGCAAGAGTCTCATGATGCATGCACAATGAGCCTTCTCGAGGTGCTGTTTTCTTCCTTTTTGTTTTGAGATGTAAAGAGGAGAAGACGCAGAGACAGTGAGGAGAAAGTCACGGTAAGCTCAGGATGTAGAAGTTGCCGAACTGGAAACACATTTTTTCTCTTGCTGCACTAGTTTTAATGTGAGTAGTCGTTCACAATATATTTTCTTGTTTGGCCATTTAAGTCTATAGGGTAGCAGCTGTGTTATTTTGTGGTTCTCATGGTGATATTTATGTGCATTTGCCATTCTAAGACGTAGGAGTATTTAGATGTGTGAAGGTCTGACCTAAGTTTTTGAAGTCTAGGAGGAAGAACGCTTAATTACGCTCTGGACCTTAATTTTTTTCACTGCAAGGAAGAAAAACTTTAAATCACTTGCTGTATTGTTGCCTCCTTTTTTATTTAATTCACTTCAGCTCACCTTGCTACTTACACTGGTATTGTAATGATTTCATTAAGAATAAAATCTTTCAGTTTGTCCACTGTCTGAAAATTACGTTTAAAGACCTGACCTTCAGGCATTCCAAGAAGAAGTAATCACAAGGGATAGATATAGTAAATCATCATCATCATCATGTCGTGCCACTAGCACAGATATCCCTGACCCTCTCTCGCCACTTCTCCTTATCCTTCATCGTGTCCAGCAGGTCTTCAGGGCTACATCCCATATCCTCACATAGCTGCTGTATGAATGTTCGAGCTGGTCGTCCTGCTTTTGCTCGGCCATATGTGGGGGTCCATAGGAGTACATTACTTATGAGCTTGTCCCTGCTTCTCCAGCAGTGTCCTGCATGTCTGGTTTGTCTAACTTGGATAGTTTTCATGATGGGAGGCAGGTGGCCGTATAGTTGGTTTCTTGTGGGGTGTTGCCGCCATGATTTGTTCAATATTGCTCACAACATTCTTGTGTAATTGCCATCCAGCTTCTTCTCCAGCCGTTTAGTTAGCGTCCAAGTAGTGCATCCATACAGCAGTATCGATACGACCACTGCCTGGAAGAAACTGCGTTTCATTTTATCAGTCAGGTCAGGTTTTCATATGATTGATAGCCTATTTATAGCTGTCCATGCATTCATTAGCCGCGTGTCGATGTCTTTTTCTGTTGATGAGATAGGGGAATTTGTCTACCAGTCTCAGAGAGGTTCCGTCTAGTGTGGAAATGTTGCTTGTTTGATTATAGCACATATGTTCAGTTTTGTGTGCATTGATATGGAGGCCAATGCCTGCGGCGGCTCGTTCCAAACTATGCAGTAGTGTTTCGGCCTGGTTGGGTGTATTCGCCAGTATCGCTATGACATCGGCGTAGTCAGCGTAGGTAATTGTTTTTGCGGGGTACCTTCTGTTTCTAGGCACCCAAGGAAAATGAGTTTCTATCACAAAAGTACACCAGATCACACTATGATGGCAACTAAAATGGCAAGATGGCTGCTGCTCTGAAAGATGTATTTCCCACCTATTCACAACTAAGTGTGCTTGTAGTGCAGCAATTATGAATCCAAGGATTTAAATGTTCAATCAAAACAGATATTATTCAATATTATTTTTTTCCAAACTCTACAGCACTGAAACGCTGTAACCAAAAATAAAATTTCATAAATATATCTAGACCGTAGAATTTTGGTTGTTGAATGTATTTGATCCAAAATTATGTTTGAAAACTGATTGGTTCAAAAACTTAAACAATCCTGCTCAGGTAGACTCAGCCAACTGTTAGGCTATGTTCAGTTTGTCTAAGCAGTCATTCATGTGTGTTCCATTTACATCGGCTCAACTCGTGTGTTCGACCTCCGAAAATTTGTTCAATCACTGAGGCATTTTTTACTCAAATTTTTTGGTTGGACTCTGATTTGTTCAACTTGTGAGTCATTTGATTAACAAGGTTCTTCTGTATTTCAAACTTAAGTCATGCTAATACATTCACTTTTAAAACAAGTATGAAATCCCTTATCCCACCAGGTATGAGTTAAATAATCCCACAAATGTTCTACAAGAATCCTTATGGCATTAGATATCTCATATCAAAGAAATAAAAAAAAATTAAACCAAACACATACAATAATGAATAATACCTGATAATATCCATTTTCGTGGTGCATTCAATAAGTTTCCAGACCTGTTTTCTTACTGGCATTTAATATTGGCATAGACTCTTGAAAATTCAGTATGTTATTGCTATACATCTTATGAGATGACTGACCAATTTTCATGATTTCAGGTTCAAATGAACAGCTACAGCAGCAATTGGAATACACCCTACTAAAGCCTTATTTTCACAGCTGGTGAATTTCAAAAATGCAATCTGGACGTGAGGACACTTTAGAAGAATGATATGCAATAAAATTGTTTTAAACTTGGAAAAAATGCCACTGAAATGTATGGAATGCTTCAGACTGCTTTTCGACCATCTTGCATGAATCGGGCATCAGTTTTCTGAGTGGCATAAGAGATTCAAGGAAGGCACGGAGTCTGTGAGGGATGATGAGAGGTGTGGGAGTAGTAAGGAAGTCAATACACCACAGTTGATTGGCCAAAGGGTTAGGGTTACTATATTGAGGTTTTAAGGGAGTTCATAAAGAGATTCCGTCTGAAGAGGCCAGCACTCTTCAAATCAGATCAGTGGCATTTCAACCAGGACAATGCACCAGTCCACAACTCCATCCTTGTCACAGACCATTTGACCAAGATGGGCATCAAGACAGTTCCTCTCCTTCCCTATAGTCCAGACCTTGCTCCCTGTGACATTTGCTTATTCCCTAAGCTCAGAGGCTTTCATAATGAGACAATTGAGGAGATGAAAGAGGCTGTGATGAAGGTCATTGACATGTTCACACAAGAGAACTTCCATGGGGCATTCCAGAAGTTGTTCAAATGGTATAACAAGTGCATTGCAGCCAGAGCAGATTACTTCAAAGGGGACTAGTGTTTCATGTGTGTACTATCAATAAAAGTGCCCATACAAAAAATTGTCTGGAAACTTATTTATTGATCCTCGTTCATTGGATAATTTTTCTCTAAGAAAATATCATTCATTCAAGTTTGTTTTTGCTTTATGTCATATCAACTTGTATGGGTCATTTAATGTCAACAGTTTTATTTTTTATATTATATCAACCATTTTTGGTTATCTAATGCCACATCCTTTTTATACATATATAGGTAAGTAAAGTTGGCGACCATAGTCGAGGGTGACCCGAAAGCTCCCTTTTCGATAGCTACAACACCAAGGTGTAGGGGAGGGCGATACTTCTTTCCCTGGATTGCTCCACTCTACCCTTGATCCTTACCTTATAATTCTTTGTGTTAAGCAAGGTAGCATCAAGTACTATTTTTTGAGTCTTTAGTATGATTCTCCCGGGCCATTGGCCAACACTCTAACCATTATGCTAATGTAATTCTAAAAATATTTTCTAGATAAGATTTTTAAATGAGCCTGAGTTCATTTTTTTTTGCACTAAATTAAATGGTTTCACTTCTTATTTCTATCTAATACAAATAATTCTATTTCAAACAATTCAGTTTAGCATAAGTCATTCTTTCAAGTATTACTGTGTATCACTAACAATTCAATTAAACATCAGTCATTTGTTTACACACAGTTAAATGATCAAACAGTTCTATTTCAAACAGTTCAATTTGCATATGTCATTTATTCAGTCAGTTTAAATGTCAAACAGTTCTATTGGACACATTGATAGGACCCTTTTAGGTACTACGACTCCAGGCCAGAGTGGACCTGGGACCGATGGCAATGAAGGGTTACTCTGTATTCCCCAAAAGTCCAGCATTACTGGAGCCTCACCATCTGATTGTTTTGTGTCACATTTCAGGACATTCGGGGGGGGGTCTACAGTTGGTGAATGGGTTATCTACTGTAGAGTATTACAATAAATATATCAATTGGACTATATAAATGGAACAACAGGATTATGGTCTTATAGAATTCATTTGAGGTTACTTCAAAAGTGAGATTTTTGCTACTTGGTTCTGAGGTTCTTCAGGGTTTGCTCTGTCTGATTGCTCTGTTTGACATATTCATTCAGAATATTGTGATAATAAGCAAAAGTAAGTCAGACAAAAACTAGTAATAAAGATAGAAAAAGGAAAGTATTGTATATAATTTTTTGAAGAACATTATATAAAAAACTGGATATTATAAGCTATAATTAATAATGAAACTCTTCTGGATCAAAACTGTTACCAAAAATAAAAGCACACACATACACACACACACACACACATATATATATATATAGGAGAGTACTTATTTTAGAAATGCTATATGGAAAAGGGCGAACTTTACTGGTGACACAAACACTGTGCATAAATTTAATAAATCAATTGTGAAGGAGATGATTTTTTTTTAACTATGAATAAAAATTAAAAACCTACTAATTCCACTGCAAGAAGATAACAATGAGACATAATCAAGTGCAGTTAACAGGTGATTCGATAGAGCATTTGTATTTATATTCTCAATGCCATTAGCGCTAAGAACATAAGCAGCCACAAATGCATGCATTTATCCTGCTGATGAGATTGAATTGTATTTCTAAATCAAAAATATATTTTTCATAGCTCATGAATGTAAAAAAAAACTATTCCAAAAACAAAAGTTAATAATTCATGCTAAAAACAATTCCAGTAAAACCAGTAAATTTTTTTTTATTCATTTATATATATCTAAAATCAGATAAAGATATTTGATCAAATTTTTTATTAGCAATTTATCCATTCAGTATTCCTATTTTTTGAGTTTACTAAAAAATAATATTTAAGTACACATATCACACCGAACTGAGGCACTAGTGGTCTCATGGTTATTATTGTAGGAAGTAGACTCAGCTGTCCGAGTTTAAATCCTGAAGAAGGCTGTTCACATTTCTCATAGTACTGATACATGTTGGAAGAATATGAATCCAAATATTCTCCTTTCAGCAATTAAGTAAATAGTTGATCAGACTGAGTTATTTAATACATGTATGGAAACCGGTCAAGGATGTAAAAAAACTCTGAATTCAAACCAGTTGTAGACATGGAGATGGATAGACTCTGCCAAAGATATACTACCTGAGTAATGCCCCTATAACAAAAGCAAGTTAAAAGACCAGTAAATGAATGAATTACAACGTAGAAGACTCAACTTAATTGTTAAGTCTGTCGACAGAGCCTAGAATACACTGAATGCAGAGGGGGAAGACCACAACCAAAAAAATGGATTTTTGGATATGATAGACTACATCTGCAAGTGATGCTGCAGTTCTGGAGCTCTGGGATGTCTGGGGAGGTCACCCATTTGTTAGCATTACTAATAGGTCTCCTCTAACCTAGACTGGTCACAACTATTAGGCTACCATCACTGGGACAAATAGATCTGTTTGAGATAAGGAAGTGTATACCTGTTTAAAACTTTTCTGAAGATACATTTTTGTACTGTGTATAATTTGAGATCATAATTATCAAACTGACTTTTGCGTAAAATAACCAAATAAAAATTGACATGACTTAAAGCTATCAGGTTAGTACTTATAAACATATTATTATTAGTCAAAATTATTCATATTTGATAGGAATACTTGATATCATATGTAACTGTGGTAACAAACAACTACAGACAAGAAAAAAGCTACTTAAAAGAAATACAACAGAATATTAAAAATATAATTATAATTACAATTGAACATTTGCAAATGAATCAAATTTTAACTTTAAATAACCTCATAAGAGTTGATCAGCCATGAAAAAATACACCTTAGATAAAACTCAAATTTATTCCTACATTAGCTACATTCCTTATTATCCATTGTTTTCTTCATGCTATATTGTTTGTTTACACTAAGTAGTAGTTGCTTTAATAGTCTTAGGATGTCTAAATTTCTTGGATGATAATTTTCCAATATTAATTATTTTCTTGTTTGTTTTTCTCTTATTTGTATTTTTATTCCTTTTTATTGCAAAAGCTGAGACATACTTCATTTTCTTTGAGTCTGAAATAAGCATTTGCAGTTTTTAAATACTGTATCAATTCTTTTTATATATATATATTTACGAACCCCTTCGCTCAGGCAGGATATGACACAAGGTCAAATTGACCTTTTATATATATATATATATATAGTATTCAGTTATATTGGCCTGGTGGGAAAAGTGTTCACGAATGACCTGGGAGATCTGGGTTCAATCCCATGTCAAGTCATACAAAGGACTCAAAACATGGTACTTGATGCTACCTTGCCAAACACTCAGCATTATATGGATCAAGGGTAAAGTGGAACAATCCAAGGAAAGGAATAGGGTCCTCCTCTATACCTTGGTGTAATAGCTAATAAAAAAGAAGCTTCCAGGTTACCCACAACTATGGTTGCCAACTTTACTTATTTAGTAATAATGAATTTCCTTTTACTTTGATGGCACAGTTTAGCTCTTTAGTCACTATGCCAAAGGGAATTTCCCATGGATTTCCTTTCAGCTTTTTATTTTGATAAGATAAATTTATATAGAAAAATATACCATCAAAGTTGAAGTAATTCAGCGATATAATTTACTTGGGCATAAAGTTACGGCCATTTCTCATGCCTATGTATATAAATGCATTTATAAATACACAGTTATGGACGAACATGCACATCTGTCAGGGAGCAGTTTGTTTTTCTTTATATGATTAGTTAAATATTATTAACTGCATTTTACTTGACAGTTGAGATAACTGGTAATGAAATAAACCAAACTGAGCCAGTAGGATCGGTTCATTTCTCAACAGATTGAGAATGAATGTCATATAAAATTGTCTCAGTTTTGGATCATGAAATTTATCACTAACAACATCACAAGACATACACATTCATTTAGAGAGACATATGCAATTGTGATCAAATGTTGCAGTACAGAATTTCAATGAGATTGAATATTTCTCTTTATCTATATAAGGATGTGAATGTGCGTACAAGTACTAAAATAGCCATTCTCATCGAAATACATTACCTCAGTACTTAGGCCAAGAGTTGGAAGTTACAGTTTAATTACAATTGATCCAAGAATACAAAGAACCATATATATATATATATATCTGTGTGTGTGTGTGTGTGTCTGTGTGATATTTGTAAACAAGTATATATATGAGAGTGTGTGTGTGTTAGTTTGTATGTGCATGATATATGTAAACTTACATATGTGTATATATATGCACACACACACACACACACACACACACACACAAGTGGTGTAATGGTTATCATCGTAGGAAATGGACACGGAGACCCAAGTTCAAATCCTAGATGAGGCTGACAGCATTTCACATAGCACTAATATCCTTGGAAAAGATGTAAATCCAACTATTCGCCCTCCCACTATGTGTAAATAGTAAGGTAGACTGGGTTCTTTAGCCTTGGTTAAGCAACCCATCATGGAAAAGCAAATGTCTGATTTCAAACTAGTTGAACTTAAAAATTGATCTTTTGTCACATCCTGTCCATAAAGATGGGTTAGTAAATACATATATATGTATATATATGTATATATATATAAACACAAAATTTGATACATGTATATATATATATATAGAGATATATATGTATGTATGTAGACTATATATAGATATATAGTATATGTGTCTATATATATATATATATATATTTATATATTATCATACTAATAATTATAATAAAAAGAAATGCAAATGAGAAAATTTTAGTGTTTGATACCTATTATGGCAGAGAAGGTTTAAAATCTGAATAATAATATATCTATGAACATGAAAAATTCTTTACTTGAAGTTTCAGATACAGTGCACAATCATCGGATGGAAATGGGAGAAAAGTGGCTAATCATCTGTATTTATAGTGTGTAATATAGTTAAAAGACCAGATGTAAGTACACATGACATTCAGATGAAAGAAATGTGTATATATATATATATATATATATATATATGTATGTATGCATAGAAAATACAGTAAAAAAAAGGAGAAAAATATTAATGAAATTAATCAGTTAGTTAATGACAGAGGAGAAATATATTAACATGTTTACTTTTAGATATCAATTTCTTTTTCTCAGAATATATATATATATATATATATATATATACGAATAACAAAATTGATAAGATAAAACAGCAGAAAATGCTTTTTACTTAAATAAAGAACGAGGTTCTCAACAAACTTATTGCTTTCCAACAGTATTAAAAAAAACATCGTCAATTATGAAGCAGAATTTAGTGAAAGTCAAGAGTTTATCTTGGGAATAAACAACCTAGTTTGTTGGTTTGTTTGGATTTTATGGCATATCAATCTTTGTAGGTTATTTAATGCCAAATCCATTTTTATACAAAAAACAGTTCTATTTCAAACAAATCAGTTTAGCATAAGTATACACTTTAGTGCTATTTGACCCATAGATAGGACCCATCAGGACCAGAGTGGACCTGGGGTTGATGGCAATGAAGGGATGGTCCACATTCCCCAAAGCTCCAGCTTCACTGGAACCTCACCACGAGATTGTTTTGTGTCATATCTAGGACACTCGTTTGTGTGTGTGTGTGTGGGGGGGGTCGTACCCCTCTGCAGAGAAGCAGTCGGTATATTCTACAGCCCCAGCCAATGAGCAAAAACATCCTAGCATTTTGATTAAAAGTAGAAACGTCAGACTCACATCTAGTAGGTATGTTGTTGGATTATACGCTCCAGTTCCACATACAAACAGCTTGCTCCCATTGAAGGCTATTAAACGAATGTGATTCTGGCAATCAGGCATCTGAAAATTAAAAAGAAAAAAATATCTCGTAAGAACACAAAATTTCAACCCATTTACAAAGTGATTACAATGATCAAAGTTCTCATTCAAAGCAAAAATATAGAGGCATTACAGTACAGTATTCACTCATTTAAGCAATGCACAAGCTTATTGATGCTTAACTTTTTCTTTTTTTTTTTTGTGATTCAATAAGCTTTGTCTACTTGGACACACAGACCTCAGGTTGCAAACAGTACCTGCCATTACTAAGGGGTCACCCATCTAAGCACAGTGTAGGTTTATTGCTGCTTAACTTTAGTAATCTGGTGAAAACAGGTACTTTCATTGTGAATTGGGCATATATCAATATTCATGTATTTTCTGCATTTATTTCTACCAAAGATTGAGCAAAAAACTTGGAAGGACCGATCACAAAAGTCAATATTCTATACAAGAACAGTCAATATATGGACAGAATATTTTATATAAGGATTTTGCGTATGAAGATAAAAATAGATTGTTATGTAGCAGTTGAAGGATGAACCACAACACTTCTTTATAAAAATATACACATACCTTTTATTCTTTCGGAAGGGATCAAATCTTGCTAGTGTGAAAGAGACAGAGACTAAGATACAAAAACAGACTGCTATATTGACCCATAAATTCTCTTGACCATAGCACACTGTCTTATTTTCAAGACCCCACTTAGCACGTCTTCCGCTTCTTGGCTTGGGGTACTCAACCAAAGGTCCTGTGCGCAACCACCCCAGCAACCCCTCTCAGCAAACTGGTACTGACTCCAACTGCCTCAGACCCTCACACAGCATCTGCATATATCATTTCATAATGCCCACATCTCCCAATAAATCACATAACTACTTCCCCTTATTTACACGGGTGCATCTCTGATTGACGGTCAAGGGTCAATATGCAACAAGATGTCTTATTCAAAACAGTATGATGCCATTATTATTCAACACCTAGTTGTTTTTTTCCCACCATCTCTAACTTGCGTTTGTTTTTACTGATGTCTGAATGACAGCAATTCTTATCAGGTCTCTAAGGCTTCTTCCACAGTGCTTTGGTCTTGATGGTCTTGATTCTTGCCCTTATCTCACATAGAATAAGATATGTTTAGTCATATTTGAAGTTCTTTTTTATTTTATTTTATGAGGAAACATGTTTTTATGGGCAAGGAAGATGTGTTCAAAAAGTAACGAGACTGAACCTGTATTTACCGAGACAAATGAATAATGACCAAAACATTTTCTTCAAAATATTTACTTTGGAATTTAACATACTTGTTTCAGCATATTTTCCATTTGGTCAAGGCACTTCTAAAAGTCTATTCTTGATAATTGATTTGTGCCATTTATTTCTTTTTACATCCATCCTGTCCTTAGATTTTAACCTTCAAATTTATGCTTAATTTCAGAATTATGGAAATGTCAGAGATAGGTCTGGTGAATATGAAGTGTACTTGACTCTTGTGCTTGAGATGTACTTAGTGTAATGGTTATCATTCAAGGAAATAAAATTGGCAACCTAAATTCAAAACCTGGACAAGGCTGTTTGTACTTCACTTCTCGCTAATGTTATTTAGAAAAGCTTGAATCCATCTATTCTCTTTGGGTCAATAATAATACAGACTGGATTCTTTATTCTGGTTAGGCAACAAGTCTAGAAGAAGGAGAAACTCTGAATTGAAACCAGCTTTACTCAACCTAAAAACTGACCTTATTCATATTTTGCTTGTGGAGGGTGGAGTAAATAGATACCCTTATGCAATTCTGTACTTCATCAAAAGCATATTCCGCAAATATGGCTAAATACTTTTTTTCCATATTGGCATTGATTCATACAGCCAATATCAAGACAGCATCACTTAATTATATCAGTCGCCCAGCTGTGCACACATCTTCAGTTAAATTTTTAAATAGCTTCTATCTTATTAGATTATTTAAAAAATGGCTTCAGATTTTTATTACTAGGTAATAAAATGAAAATAGTTTAAAAGAAAAAAATGAAAAAGAATAGGGAAATAACGTTTCTAGATTTTGTGCTTCAGTTAATTATCAGATTCCATGACCAAAAGAGATTAATATCATGTTCATAAAAGACAGGCTTCCACAATTTGAGATGTGAGTTCAATTCTTGTCACAAGCTACTTCATTACTGAATTCATGGTGTTTACTTTCTTGGTCAAAGATTGTATCCAATAAGAGTACTGAAATTTAAAAAAAACTACAATTATATATATATATATATATATATATATATATATATATATATACACAAACACACACACATATATATATATATATATATATATATATATATATATATATATAAACTTACATAAACATATGTATATATATATATATATATATATAAACTTACATAAACATATATATATATATATATATATATATATATATAAACTTACATAAACATATATATATATATATATATATATATATATATATAAACTTACATAAACATATATATATATATATATATATATATATATATATATATAAATATTGTCATCCACAGACAGACCTGTTTCATTCTATCAGAACTCTTCAGTGTGGCTAGACAGGCTAGATTCCCAAAGCTGGGATCGAAACCCAGTTGACTCAAACACCAATCCAAGATTCTGCCACTCACGTATATATGTATACATACCTTTTTATATATATATATATATATATATATATAAGTATATATACATGTGCATACACAGATCAGTAAGCCATCAAAATGATTTAAAATGAAGCCAAAATATACAAAATAATAAAAATTATCAAAATTTTTTTTCAATTTGGTTTACTATATATATATATATATATATATATATATATATACATACTGTAAACCAAGTTGAAGAAAAATTTTTAAATAGGTTTTATTATTTCATATATTTTGGCAATTTGTTTATATTATTTAACAGTCTTTTAATCAAAAAACAGTAGTTTTCATCCAATCCTTCTTTAGTCAGAATAGTTTTGATGATCTGGTTAAGTGAAACCAGTGTAGATTTTTTGTGACTCTGTAGGCATATATGATATAAAACAAGCCAGTCCTCCCAATAAAGAATAAAAGGAAACAACTCATTTTGAAAATAACTTTTCTTAAAAGCCTTAATTACAATAATGTCAGAGTTATATTATAATAATATAGAAATAATTGTGAACAGTTGGTTCATTCTAACAATAAGCTTTAAGGAACAAACTGCTTTGAAAAGATTTGGTCCATGCCAAAAATGGCAGAGCTGATTTTTAAAAAACTGATGTTATGAAATGGACCTTATTCTACGTTCCAGTAATTCTGAGTTTTGTGCTAAGCACTCTTCAAACAGGTAAATGGCATTCATAGTTATGGTAAAGGTGTGGGTCAAAAATGACAACTGTAGCAGAGTGAAAATGGTTTTTAAATTGTTCAACTTCATATTATCAATATCAAATAATGTATAATATAATCTATAATATAAATAAATAATATGTAATATAATATTAGACAAAGATTTGAGAAGACCAACTTGTTTTGAAAGTAACTTTTCATTAATCTCATTTTCACTTGTAAGATTAGAAGTTAGTACATAGACAGAAAGGAAAATTAAGTTATCAGTCATAAGTCACCAAGTCAAAGAGTTACATTTTTTTTCTTGATCTTTTTAGACCTTTGAACCCACTAAACTGATATTCTAGGCTAAGTTTTTATCTTATTAAAGACCTATAGGTCAATATTTTACTCTAAGCACTATCTAAATGGTTTTGTGCCAATGTCATGGTTGTCACTTTAATATTATTGTGTTGAACTTAAAGTAACAATCGATCGACTATCGGTGAAGACTATTATTTGCTGTAAAATGCCATTTTTCTTTTGATTACAATTGATACCAAGATGATCAAAATTTGTCAGGGTAATATGTGTCTGGTACAATTCATCTGGGAGGCTATAGTTTGGATAATAACATTGGTTTTCATTACATATCAACCAGTATAGGGTTATTTTATGCCTTGAGGTTAGGGAATCATGTTCATGATATGTTTGTATTTACAATTGGTTTTATTAAATGTCGACCAGTATAGGGTTATTTCATGTCTTGAGGTTAGGGAATCATGTTCATCATATGTTTGTATTTACAATTGGTTTTAATTACATGTCAACCAGCATAGGGTTATTTTATGCCTTGAGATTAGAGAACCATGTTCATTATATGTTTGTGTTTACAATTGGTTTTAATTACATGTCAACCAGTATAGGGTTATTTTATGTCTTGAGGTTAGAGAACCATGCTCATTATATGTTTGCGTTTACAATTGGTTTTAATTACATGTCAACCAGTATAGGGTTATTTTATGTCTTGAGGTTAGGGAATCATGTTCATTATATGTTTGTATTTACAATTTTTGTGTAGATGTTTACTTTTTTGGGGTTTTTTTTTTGCTTATGGTGACATGATATCAAGTATTCTTATCAAATTATGATGATTTTTAAACAAATCTATTTGCTCCATAGTTTGGAAATAAATTGGTCTACGCCAGAGCTGAGTGGACCTGGGAGTAACAGTAATCAAGAGGTTTGCCACCCTCCTTAGAACACCAGAACTTGATTTATTTTAGTTTGTTTGTAGTATTCTTTAACATTTCTTTGTGGATTGTTTAATTCCAAAGCCATCCTTATAGAAGAACAGCAGTGATACTATTTAACCCATTGCTGGGGAGATAAGGCGTTTTATACCTTTCCCAAAAGTATTAATCCGAAAGTGAATACAATGGCTTGACTGAAGTTCAAACTTGCTAATTATGCTGTCTCAGTTCAGCCAATTAGCCACTACAATATGGGAACGTCCACGCCAGCACCGGAGCATTAGCATCACCACCAAATGCAATTTAGTTTCATACTCAGAACATTTTTTTGGTGGAGTCTTACTCTTCTGCAAGAGATACAGTTAACATATTCTAAACTTGCCATCATAGGGATCAAATATAGTTGAAAACTATCTTTTTCACAGGAAATTTTGCACACACCAAATATTGTAAAATGCCATTTTCCATGGGAACCTCTTTTACAGGCAATTAATGAAAAGATGATCTAGATTTGTCTAGGCAAAATGCTGTCTCGTACAACTCGTCTAAGAGGTTAATGTCTGGGTAAGTATCTTGGATTATACAAGATTTTTTGTCATCAGTTGTTCCACAGAGATGCAGCAGCTATCTTTTGAGTAGAATTGTTTTTTGGATTTTTTTTTTTTTTTTTTTTGATTTAATTCTTTCTCCTCCCTACCACATCTTCTTCATAATACAAGAGAGCAAGAGTCTTGCACACATTCCAGACAACGGCAAATGAATGTACAAAATCAACTGATGTAATCGTAGTCTTGAATGTTTCTATTTCGGTGATAGCAATAATAAAAAAAAGAAAATATAGAAATTGAAGAAAGAATACTCCAAGTTTAATTATTGTTTAGTCTGCTAATTGCCTGATTGCAGTATCAAAAAAGTTTTTTTTTTCATTTCGTATTTCTGAAGTAGAGCAAAAGAAAATGAAAAAATTTTCAACAAAAAGAAAAGGAACAAAAAAATAAAACTAAGCAACACATGTAGACAGACAATTACAAACTCATCATCAAATTCAAGAAGTTGGACAGAAATATTTTTGTATGAAATGCAACGGACATATGAACTCTCATAAGAAGAAGGAAAGAATAACACTTCAGACAAAAAAAAAAAGAAAAAGGTGGCCATAGTTCCTCCATTTGAAGATGTGTTCATATAAAAAGAAATAATGATCGTGAGGTTTATTTCCACATAAAAAATAAAACGCGAAAGAATACCATAATGATGGTTGTATAGTACTGCCCACTCGGATCCAAGGCGAAAGAAATCAGGAAGCAATACATTGATGCTAGAAAAAGCTTACTCATACTGCACTCTAATCTTTTATCCCAAATGAAAGTAAAAGGGGAAAAAAACTTGAAGTTATATATTTTATTCTTTCTTATATAATTATGTAATATACACATAGTATCCTATATAAAAAAGCATACCTTAAATCTTTACGAAAAGTTAGGTTGTATATCTTATGCTCTATATTTCACTCTCTCTCAAATATATATATATATATATATATATATATATATATATATATATATATATATGCACCATTTCCTATTTTCAACATATTTGATTAAATGGGCAGACACTTCATATCTACCAATTCTGTCATTGATCTGTTCAAGTCTTTGTATGATGTTTTTGTTGGTTGTTTGGGTTTTATGGCATATCAACCTTTGTAGGTTATTTAATGCTAAATCCATTTTTATATAAATAATTGGTTCTATTTCAAACAATTCAGTTTAGCCTGATTAAACAGTTTAATTGTCAAAAACATTTCAATTTCAAGCTATTCAGTTTATTCAAACAGTTCTAATTCAACCAATTCAGTTAAGTATAGATTTTATTTACTCACAGTTAAATGGCAAAACAGTTCTATATTAAACAATTCAGTTTTGCATCAGTACACAGTTTATTTGTCAAAAACATGTCTATTTCAAGCTATTCAGTTTATTCAAATAGTTCTAATTCAAACAATTCAGTTTAGTATAAGTATGCTGTTTTGTTCTATTTCACCCATACATAGGGCCCTATCAGGCGCTACCATTCTGGGCCAGAGTGGATCTGGGAGTAATGGCAGTGAATGGGTGATCCGCATTCTTCAAAGCTCCAGCATCACAGGAACCTCAACATGAGATTGTTTTGTATCATATACAGGGCACTCATTGGACGGGGGTCTTACCCCTCTACAGTGGTGCAGTTGGTATATTCTACAGCTCCAGCTGACTGGACAAGTCTTTGTAAGAGTCATTTGACTTTGGGTTGGAATGAATTTAAAAGGGTGCCTTATGTTTGCAAAATACTTTTGGCTCCAGCTAAAGTGTTTTTGTAGAGAACAAATCATCAAATAACATATACAATGACAAGGCATGTATATTCATATAAAAGAAGAAGGAGTGGGAGGATAATTTATGAAAGATAAGAATTTTTACTCAAAGTATGAAGACTGGGAGGAAGAGAATCAGCTGGAAATATCTTATTGGCATTTTAGAATTTGGCTGCAATATTCAAAGTTAATCTCATTTATGGAAGACTTGTTAATCTTTATATATACAACTTCAAGAATTTGGAATTTTTTTGTTGTAAAATAATGAAGTGTTTTCATTTAGAATCTTTCTGTACTCAGAAATGGGGCACAAATGTGTTTTTAGGCGCTGGAAGATGGAAATAGTGTTTGAAAAGTGAAATGTTACACATTTTGATAAAGCTATAGCTGTCTGGTTGATATAGGTACTTTATTTATTGGTGAAGCATTCTCCTAGTGGACATTTAAACAGGTATCTAACACAGATAATAGTGAAGTAAGTAGTCATAAGAGAGAAGTTATTATAGATGTATGAGGTGAGTTGTCTTGTAGTACTTAGAAACATACTGTGTCTTCCTAAATTCATTCTATCCCAAAGTCAAATGATTCATATGGAGACTTGAATGGATCAGACAGAATAGGCAGACACAAAATATCTTAATTAATTATATATACTTCTTCAAGTAGTTACTTCTAAAATTAGAACCAGATTAAGCATTTGGCCCACTATTATTATTCATCCTCCTGTTTTTTTTTAGGCCTTCTTAAGTATTGATTTGTATATATATAAATTTGGAGGTGCCCATAGTGTTATGATTATTATCATCGGAAATGGACATAGCAAACTTAGTTCAAATCCTGGACTAGACGACTTGCATTTCACATAGCACAAATACTTTTGGGAAAGGTCGGAATCTAAGTATTCTCCCTCTAATTGTGGGCAAATAATAGAACAAACTGGGCCCTTTAATGTTGGTATGGCAACTGGTCTCGGAGAAGGAAAACTCTGAATTCAATCCCATTAAACTCTGCTTAAAAATTGACCTTGTGTCACATCCTAGTCATGAGGATGGGCTGGGTAAATACACATCAACACCCATGTATATATAAATATAAGTTGGTAACTGTTGTCGAGGGCAAACCAAAGGCTTCCTGTTCAATAGCTACTACATTGAGGTGTAAAGGGTGGGGCGATACTCCTTTCCTTGGATAGCTCCACTCTAACCATTATGTTAAATGGACGGCATACAAAAGACTAAAAAAAAAATGGTACTTGGTGCCACCTTACTTAACACTCAGCATTATAAGGTGTGGATCAAGGGTAAAGTGGAGCAATCCAGGAAAAGGAGTAGCACCCTCCCCTTCACCTCAGTGTAGCAGTTAATGAAAAGGGAGCCTTCGGGTCACCCTTGGCTACTATCAACAACTTCATATATATATATATATATATATATATATATATATATATGAGAGTTGTTTAAAAAGTTCTGAGCCTCACCTAGAAAGAAGACACATAGCAGAAGATTTTTCTTGTAGCAACACCTTACCTTCTCTTAAAAAACGAGAAAAACTAATTCAGATTTTTCTTATTTTATGACGTGGTAGTGTTGCCACACAATAAAAATGTTCCATCTGGCTCTTCATTGTTTGGAGAGGCTCAGAATGTTTTGAAGGAATTTGGTTTGGAGGAAACAGATAATGAATACATTATTCATTATCTGTTCCCTACAAACCAAATTAATAAAAAATCTACCAAAAAGTATTCTTCTAAAAAAAAACCCACTCAAACATGAGGCTAAAACAGATATTATCATGTTTTTTTTTTAATGGAGGAATTTTCTCATTACACTTTTTTTCATTTAAGAATAAATATTTTTTGTATAGAGAATCCCCCTAACAATTTTTCATAAAACAGTTAATTTTCTTTTAAAGATACCAGAATTTTATCATTTCTCATAGAACATCATAAAACCAAAATGGATATTATCTTGTACTTTATATTGTCAACCTCTAAAGCAGTGAAGCTTATACAAGAAATATGAATGTGTTTAGAAATGAGTACACCTCTTAGATATATTTATGCATTGATGACTGGCATTTTACAATTTTGTTTTTGATTGTAATTTGATAATAAGTCATTACTAATAATATCTGTTTTGATGGTATACTGTTCCACTAAAAAATAATAAAATCCTGTCATTAGAAAAAAATTAACTTTTTATAAAATTTGTTGGGGCAATACTGTAGTTCCTTCATATTCACCAGTAAAGATGAATTCAAGGGTAATCTTATTGCGGACTAAATAAGAAAAACTAAGAGAAAGTCACACAGTATTTCTAGTTTGGTATATGCTGAGTTCCCCATAATGGCAGATTTTTGCGGGATATTAAGAAATTAAGTTAGTTTTGCAAAGTCTCAAAGCAAAAGTTAAGAATTGATAGATTTTTGGTCACTGTTCCAATTTGACGACTATGGCAGAAAACAAACAGATGAAACTTTTTGCAGTTGTAAGAAACATTGGACTTTGTCAGATGCCATTTCTTGCAGCTGGTAGCATATAACCTAGTATATTCTGTCCTATGTTACACTGAGAGGAAATGTGCAATTACTAGTAACTTCCATTGCCTAGACTGAAATACGAGTATCAAGCATGGCATCCCAATGACCTCAAAGGTTACAGGAGAGGAGCTGGGTACTGACAAGTAATTAGCATTGTTATAAGAGATTTTATGAAGAAAAATACTCAGTATAGAACCCTGATGATGTCATAAGCTATGGGAGAGGATTTGAACACAGGCAAGTAACCTCTATGAGATGCCATGATGAGAAATACTTGGCATAAAACCTGAATAGCTTGCGAGAGAGGAGATGGAGGTGGCAAATAATTGCTATTGCCCTGAAAGATGTTATGAAGGGAAATACTCAGTATGGCACCTAACACCCTCATAGATTATGGAAGAGAAGATGGACACTGTGAAGTAACCACAATTACCCTGAGAGACATTATAACTGACATGGTACACTAATGATTTGATAGTTTATAGGAAAAATGCCAATGTTGTATGATTTCGAAACAAGCCGTTATCATTTGAAGATTATTTTTTCATTCTTTCTGGTTTACCCTTATGTCACCATAAGTTTTCTGCTAATAAAAAACATTTTAGCTAAGACATGTGATTTTGTTTACCATAGTGAAAGCTTGTGTAAGTTTGTGCCACACTTTTTTGGATGAACTGATAATAGAAGAAAAGTTGCACCAATATACCACAGATTTTCATAACAAAGTCGTTCCTTCTGCTAGACTGGTTGCCCTGTTAAAGCTAGTACAGATTCATAATCAATTCCTTCAATTTAGTCTGAAACAAGTTTTTATCTTAGCAGCAAAAACTTTGTTGAACTCTATAATCTAATTAATTAATCGAACACCTACACTTTTTGAAGTTTTTTTAATCATCATAAATAAAGCAGATAAGAACATTTTTTTGGTCCATTGGTATATTTTGAGTCAAAGAATTAAAGCCATCATAAAAGCTAGAAGTGAAACCTCTGACGGATCTAATCCTCAGCAGTTATAGAAAAATAACAAAAAAATAACTCCCAAAGAATTTTTAAAAAGCACTCAAACATGACGCTAAAAACTCCACTATGTAAAACCTGTTATTGAAACTGTAGCAACATTGTAGACATCGACTGGTTGTGGTCTGAGGTTTCACAATGAGTCTTCAGGAATAAACATGGCATACTGGCAATAACATTAGTGTCCTAAGTGGTTTTATGCATTCTACAAGATTTGCAAATCAACTATTGACAGATGTATCATCTTAACCAAATACATTTTTAAAAAAGTGACAAACTCAACAATTCAACATATCAAGTCTGGCAGTCAGAATATCCCTTACATGTCTTTGTACAAAATATACACAGAATATTCAGAAAGCATTCAATTAAAAGTGTAAATGCAATCCAAAGAATTAATTTGCACCGCCGAAAGTATAAGGTGTGATCAAAAAATATCAAAGCTGAATCTTTAATTTTTCAACTTTTAAAATTCAAAGGAAGATGTATGCACAGCTGATCAAACTTATAAAATAAAGTGATAATGTCTATCTGTCAAGATGGAAATCTAAACAAATTCTACGTTAATCTGAGAAAAAAACAATATGAAGCCAGTCTCAGTATATTTTGAAATGTAGTTTTTAGTAAACACTGGACTGCACAAGTGCAGTACTCATTACATACAAGTCTGAGTTCCCAGCAACTTTTTCTTGTTTCTTAAACTGAAAATTCATCTCAAAAGTATAAGATTCAAAAACATGGAGGACATTAACAGAATTATGACAGGTTACCTTTACATCATATCAAAAGAATAATTTCTGAGGTATTTAGACCAGTGTAAAACTCCCAGGAATTAGCATGTTCAATGCTAGAAGAGTATTTTGAAGAAAATTAAAGGAGCTTAAACAAATGATAAACTCAATCGAATAAGAGTGTTGAAGTCAAAGAAAAAATCAAAGTTTCATTCATAGTTAATTTCTGTCTTGGTAAATACAGCTTCAGTCTCAATACCTTTTCAATACACTTTGCATAATAGTAGTCTGTCCCATAATGGATGCTACATTTAATATAAGAAACACCTATAGAAATATACTATTTTGGGATAAAAATAGTTTCATTCATTGTTAATTTCTGTCTTGGTCAATATTGCTTCAGTCTCAATACTTTTTTTAACGCACTTTGCATATCAATGCTGAAAAGTGTTAATGACATACAGAAAAATCTTCTGAAAACTGAAACCATTTTTGACATTCTTGGTGTTGTTAATACTTTTTGGCTGATGCAGTCTTCAGCCTTCATCAGGGAAAAGAGATTGTTCCATTTTTCTCTTGGATTTTAAATCCTAGAGAAAAAATGGAACATTCTTTTTTTTCTACAGAGAAAAAAAGAGCTAAAAATCCATTTTCACTACTCCAGATACATTAAGTGCCTGGTCAATACTAATCTGTTAACACCATGCAAGTGTGCCATATCTCTAACCAATTCCAAATTAGTTCCAGGAGGAGTCTCAAAAATTTACTTTCTTATACAGAGAAAACCAGTGTTGGAAATTCTATTGTTGAAGAAATTCCATTTTTTTATTTTGGATAAGAACTTCAAAAGTGTAAAGAAGTTCAATTTCTGAAGAATTTCTAATATATGCATATAACATCTTACATGAAGTGCTTCCACTGGGAGGTGCACTTAACATAAGGAATATCATTGCAGAACATGGAATCAGCAACCAAAATTCAAATCATGGATGAGGCTGTCTGTGTTTCCCTTTGTGCAGTTGCTCTTGGGAAAAGCATGGATCTATTTCATTTCCCTCCACCTACTAGTAAATAGTAGGGCAGACTAGATTCTTTAGTCATAGTAAGGCAAACAGTCGAGGAGGAGGAGGAGGACAGCTCTAACAAATATTACTCCACTTAAAAATGGACCTCATGTCATATCCGCTGTGTGGCAGATGTATTAAGTAAATACATAGTGAGAAGATGTCACAATAAGTTAAAGTCAGTGTCCTGTAATTTTCTTCTCCTTTGGTATCCACTACAGACCAGCAACCCTCATCTCTGTAATCATAAAAAGTGAAACCAACAGTAAATAATGCAACAAAGAAACCATAGAGCTGCATTTAAAATATATTTACCTTTTCTTTTCCTTGCCAGATGCATCGATCTAATGATGTACTGTTGGCTAGCAAAATTGCTTCTCTCTGAAATGAAAAGAAAATAAAGTATCAGTTAATGTTTTAACAAAACTAAGAAAGTAATTTCTATTTAAAACATGACACAAAAGAGCAGCTGCTATAGAGAATTGTAAACCTTTGCATTCATAGCAATTTCTATCTTTGGTGGGTGCTCAGTGATGAGACCCAGTGCCAAACTATGGTGAGTATGGTAAACATTCACAAGTTCTGAAAGAAATGCTTATCTTATGAGAATTTGTTTTTCCAACTACTCCAGACAAAAATTATGGAATTAGCACCTTTAGAGAACGTTCACCTTGATTTATTATATAGGAGTAAGTAAAATAATAACTCACTTCTTATTTTATTGCGAAACATTCTGCCTCCATAAAATGTACCTTAAACAAACTAGTTTAAATAATTTAAATTAATGGTATAATTTTTTCCAAGCTAAGAAGAAAATAGAATTATGAAATAACCCAATGTTGAGGGAAAAAATATAGAACTCCTAAAATAAGCAGAATCCTACTTATGCAAACTAGTCTACAATTAAAAGATAGTTCATGCTGATTTTATAAACATTTGGGCATATCAAATTGAAAGGAAACGCTGCTCAAAGAAGAGAACTGTCTATTGAAACAATGGAAAGGATTGTAAAACTTGTTCAGGAATGTAATCCATAGTGGAATATGGTGAATAATCTTTTTTGTTCCCATTCAGCTGTGTGTAAAATTTGGTGCAAATATTTGATTCTGATGAAGCTATTCTGATAGTAAAACATGACAATCTGATTTTCCATGCTGTCTTCCTATTTTTTCTACAGTATATATATGTGTAATGAATGACTTTGAGGCCAATTTATCTCCTATAAAACAAGGGGCTATTCATTACACATAGTATATTTCTGAAACATGGAAACTGATCTTGTTTTTTAAGCTTAAGCTTGCTATAATTTCAATCCAAAGTGTTCTTGCATAGCCTAAATCTAAACAAAGGCTATTAGCTAAAATGATAAAGTTTTTAACTTAACATTTTTTGTGCTTGTTTAGGCTTTAGCTAGACTATGCAGAAACACATTATTTCAGACTAATAGAAAATTAGACTGAATCAAGGATACATTACCTTTTTTTAAATAATAGCCTTGGATAGTAATCATTTATTTATATCATTCTATGATATGCACAAATGTTATAAAGTTAGCGACCATAGTCGAGGGTGACCCGAAGGCTCCCTTTTCGATAGCTACTACACCAAGGTGTAGGGGAGGGCGCTACTCCATTCCCAGGATTGCTCCACTTTACCCTTGAACCGTACCTTATAATGCTGAGTGTTAAGCAAGGTGGTATCAAGTTCCATTTTTAAAGTCTTTGGTATGACTCGACCTGGGATTGAAACCAGGTCTCCCGGGCCATTGGCGAACACTCTAACCGCTGGGCCAATGTTATAATCGAGCACAATGAATTACTTAATTCATTAAATATTTTTGGAAAAATTCAAGTAAACACAGTAAGCTACATTAAGATCTGGACTACATTATTTATGATACAGCATTGATTTTGATTGTATTATAGTTGATTTGAAGGTGCAAATAAGTTCTTGAATATTTTCTCATTGGATGTTGAAGAAATATTTTTGTAGGCTAGCATAGCCAAAAGTTAGAGGCTGTTCATTACATGCATTATTTGATAAAAAACACTTTTTTGTGACTAGAGATTAGAAATCATCCATTACAAGAAGTTTTTCACTACTCCAGAAAATATATATATATGTGTGTGTGTATGCATGTGTGTATTCATGTGTGTGTGTGTGTGTGTGTATGTGAGTTATAATGAAAAAGATATTCTGTGCAAATCTGTGAAAGGAAATATACACATTTTTTAGAATTAAATTTTTAGAAAATATTTACTGAAATAATAAAAAAGGAAAAGAAAAATTAAACATAAAATTACTTCCTCTTGGAGAATTGCCAGAATAAATTCTTAGCACAAATATCTTTGGTATTTGCCAAATTCAACATTTTCATTCAGAGACAGAGGAAATAATGTCAATCATGAGAACATTTTGAGGAAATTAATGAGAAGAAGTTGTTGGGAAGGGTGACCGCAAGCAAACCAGATCTGAATTTACATCACTTTGCACTGCCATCTCCCCCAACTCCACCGCACAAATCTCCTGAAAATTTAAAATCCCAAATCTGAGAGTTGGAAAGATTGGTCTCTTACCTGTTTCTGATATATAACTGGAAGGAAATGACAGCTCTAGTGTGAGTTAAAAGGTTAACAATATTTGGGTACAAACTAGTTTGTGGCACATACATTATGTGAATGAAGCAGTTCAAACCACAGAGGTACACTATGGTTGGTAGTATTGTGGTAGAGGGTGCGCTGACATGAGCATTGCTTTACTTCATGTGTGATTTGAAAACCACACAGATGAATGTGCAAGGTGGAACGATAAAATTGTCGCCCTAGAAAAGACGATATGATTCCATTTCTGTTTAATGAAAACCAGTTTTCTTTTTTTGTTGCAGACCATCTACTAGTTGGCCAGTTGTGTACAAATCCCAAGAGCGATAGGAGCCTTCTATCATGTCTGAAAGTGACACAGTGTTCAACGAGCGAGATCGGAGATGTGCCGCTGTACAACACATGCTCTCTACCAATCCAAGTTATGACAACAGGACCATTGCCAGCACCCTCAAAATGCAAATCTGGACAGTTCAACGTGCCCAGGGTGATGAAAACAAAGTTTCAGGCTACGGTTATGGTCTTTGGTGTGGTTTCAAGAGAGGGCCACATCATGCCACCTCACATCTTTGAAGTCAGCTTGAAAGTCAACACCAAAGTGTACCTGGATGTGCTGAAGAGTGTGGTGATCCCCTGGTGCAATCAGGTGGCTGGTGGCAGACCCTGGGTGTGCAGCAGGACTCGGTGGCGACCCACAAGTCCAAAGAGACACAGGCTTGGCTTCAGAAGGAGTGCTATGACTTTGTACCCTTCTCTCACTGGCCCCCCTCCTCCTCCGACCTGAACCTGCTAGACTACTTCGTTTGGTCATATGTCAAGAACATCACCAACATGACCTCCCACAACACCAAAGCCAGCCTGATCGCTGCCATTATCGTTCCACCATGTACAACATAATTTGATTTGGGAATTTATGCTTTGTGAGTTTGAACTAGACCCTAATGCTGCAGAAGCAACTAATACTATTTGTTGTGTGAAAGGTAAAGGTAAAGTTGATCACAGTACAATAACTAGATAGTTTAAGAAATTTTGCTCCAGTTCCAAGAACCTCAATGACCAGGAAAGGTCATGTAGGCCTAAAACTGTGGATTCTAAGCCATAGAGGCAAATCAGGCGAGCTTGACATCTCACAGTTCCATGTAGTTGGTTCATTTTCCAACTCCAACAAAACTATCCGTAGTTGCTAAACTGAGTTTAAAATCACTAAAATATTGCAAAACTTTTTTGACACAGCCAAGTAAACACGTCAGTGTTAGCAAATACTTATTTCTCATGAAGAAATTCTATATATAAAGAACCATATAACCAAATTCAAGACGACTGTTGACATTTGGGGGCTATATGAGAGCCAAAAATCTTTGCCTTTGCCAAGATATCAATGTAAAATTGCCATCTATGCAATCCTAGATGGGGATTTTGCAATATTTTGCCTAATTTTTCATAAAGATGATTTGGTTTGATTTTATGGCCTATCAACCATTGCAGGTTATTCAATGCTAAATACATATTTACCAACCCCTCCGCTCGGGCAGGATATGACACAAGGTCAATTTTTTTAAGCAGAGTTTAACAGGTTTGAATGCAGAGTTTTCCTTCTCCTAGACTAGTCGCCTCCCCAAGGCTGAAGAACCTAGTCTGCCCTACTATTTACTCATGGCTGGAAGGAGAATAATTGGATTCATACCTTTCCCAAGGTTATTAGTGCAATGTGAAATGCAATCAGTCTCATCCATATTCATATATATGAACAGTTCTATTTCAAACAATTCAGTTTAGCATAAGTATACAATTTAAATATCAAAACAGATCTATTTCAAACAATTCAGGTTAGCATATGTACACAATTTAGTTCTATTCAACCCATAGATAGGACCCTATCAGGTGCTACCACTCCAGGCCAGAGTAGACCTGGGAGCAATGTCAATAAAAAGGTACAACGCATTTCCCAAAGCCCCAGCATTACTGGAGCCTCACCAGCTGATTATTTAATGCCATATCCAGGACATTCTTTGAGGGAATCTTATCCCTCTGCTAAGATGCAGTCAGTGTATTCTGCAACTCCAGCTGACTGAGCCATTTTCACCTAGAGTGAAATACTTTAACTCTTAATATCATAAAAATGTGTCTAGATTCAAAAGTAACAAATCTAATTTGAGAAATATGTTAAAAAATACATTCCAAGAATTCTAACAGGTACAACAACTTGATAGGAGGCCCAACAGTTTTAACCACTCCGGGTCAGAGTAAACTTTGGAGTAATGACAAAGGAGGGACTCCATCCAACCCAAAACTTCAGAACTGGAGGCTCACCATTGGATGGAATTTAATCTGATACCAAGGACACCCCTTTTTCGGGGAAGGAGGTCTTATTTTTCTCCAGAAGATAAAGTATTTTCTAAGTCTTACTTACGGGTAAGTTTCTTGGTTTTAATTCTAAACCCCAAGTGATTGGATTGATTTATCTTAAAAACATATCAACTCATCTTTATTATTTTATGTCCAGAGTTTAGAATATTGAATGCTCATATATACATTTTTGTCTTGTTTCTTAAAGGTTTTTCCATTTGATTATATGATATCAAGTATTCCATTCAAACACAAAAATTTTGTAGACAGATCTATTTGGTTTAGTTTTATGGCATATCAACAATTGTTGCTTGATTAATGCCAAATCCTGTTATTACACATACATTAAATATATGACATGTGAACACATTTTGTAGATACACATATTTAAATAATCGAACAGTTCTATTTCTAACATTTCAATTTAGCATAAGTCAACAAAGTTAAATCGTTCCAAGTATTGCTATCTATCACAAACAATTCAATTAAACATCAGACATTTGTTTACACATAGTTAAATGATCAAATAGTTCTATTTCAAACAATTCAATTAAGCATAAATCATTTGTTTTTACTCAGTTTAAATGTCAAACAGTTCTATTTAACCCATAGATAGGACCTGAGAGTGATAGCAATGAAGGGGAAATCTGCATTCCCCAAAACTCCAGCATTATGAGAGCCTCACCCTAAGATTATTTAATGTCATATCCAGGACACTTGTTGGGGAGTTTTTATGCTTCAGCAGAGATGCATTTGGTGTATTCTACTGCCCAAGTCAACTGGGCTATGATCTATTTGACTCAAAGATGGGACCCAAACAGGTGCTACCATTCCAGGTCAGAGTAGACCTGGGAGTAATGGCAATGAAAGGGGACTCCACACACCCTAGAGCTAGAGAACAGGAGTCTCCCAAACAGATGCAATTTAGTGACATACTTAGGACAGCATTTCTTGTGGCCAGCTGGTCTAAGCTCTCTGCAGGAGATACAGCATATTCTAAGCATCCAACATATAAGTATAGCTAAAAATCCTTCTTTTCATAGTTGTTTTTAAGACATTTATTCAACTTTATTTTTACATTTCAACTCCCCCCCCCCACTGTTTCTTATTATACATTTCTGATCTTTGAAATCATTGTTCACATAAGATACTGTATGAAAGACTCTTATGTCATCAGTTTTTGAAGCAACGCAGTGTTTGAGATTAGTCAAGTGCACAGATCTGAATCAGAACACAAAAGAACCAGTATTAAATCTCTATCAGTGAATTACCAAAGCGATCAATACACCCTACTCCCTGAAAAAGTAAAATAGATTTACCAATTTTTACAGCAGAATAAAACCACCTAAAACATCGGAGTATCCCAACAGCATATAACCATACATAAATAATAAGTTGAGAAATCACACATCAAAAGATTGCAAGCACATCGATTGGGTAATGCGCTTTTCAAATGAATTGTGCATAAATTGTAGAGAAGCAGGTGATGCATAAAACGAGGCCCTAATTCACTTAAAATGTCCTTTGTTGGCATCTGCACCCGCAAATGACCCTGTGCCCTGGCAAAGGAATACAAGCTGACCATAGTTACTGCCCACTTCAGCGCCATCTTCAAAATGCAATGAAGTGGTTTTATTCAGTTCCTTGAATCCAGAAATCTAATTAAATGGTGAGCAGTTCCTTTCAAATCTTTTTTTTTTTTCATTTTGTTTCTAAAATACCTCTGCATTTTAAATATTTGATGCGTTTTGCCATTAAACTAATCCAGCCATTAAAATGCCTGAGAGGATAATTTCTTCTAAATATTCTGCACTTGATTTTATTTAAAAGAAAATAACAAAAAGAATTCATTTTGCAGTGTCTATTTTTTTTTCGTTGAGGATTCCAAAAGTAGTGGAACCAGCAGGAATATTCACCCACTCTCTATATCAGTTTAACACTAGATTAGTATGTCATACCTTAATACCAGCCCATTGGGAGACTGGAGTTCAATCCCAGACTGAGTCATACCAAAGAGTCAAAAAATGGTACTTGATGCCTCCTTGCTTAACACTCAGCATTATAAGGTACATATCAAGAGTGAAGTGGAGAAGTCTAGGGAAAGGAGTAGTGCCCTCCACTACACATTGGTGTTGGAGCTATTGAAAAGGGAGCCTTCAAGTAGACTAGAGTCACCAACTTTACTTTTTTATATCATACCTTAGATCAGTAATATCAGCTTGCAACATGCACATCTAATTGAGTATAGTTGCTTTATAGCATTTACATATCTTTATTGTGAGACACTAATATTTATATTAGGGCAATACAATTAAAATGCTCTAAATCAAAGAATAAATAAATTACTAATCCAATTGGTAATTGGATAATAATTTGGTGCTAAACGTCATCATGTAATCATTTAAATACTCAGTATTATGGAAATAACAATGCAATGTTAATTAGAATCCTTTACACTGTCATAAACAGAAGTATCAATATTATCATGGATTTCTGTTAACTATGAAATACTAATTAGAACCCTTCAGACCTTCCTAAATAGAAGAATTGATAGCATAATCCATTGCTGTTAACTTTGAAATACCTATTAGAATGCTTTTTTCTTCCTAAATTGAAGCATCAGTATCATTATGGACCATTGTTAACAGTGAAATAACAATTGGAATGCTTTACTCATTCTTAAATAGAAGCATCAATATCATCGTAGACCACTGTTAACAACGACATACCTATAAAAATGCTTCACTCTTTCATAAATAGAAGCCCCAATATCATCATGGCCCACTGTTGACAATGAAATACTGATTGAAATGCTAAACTCTTTTTTAAATAGAAGCACCAATATCATCATGGACTACAGTCAACAATGAAATACCAATAAGAATGCATCACTCTTTCCTAAACTGAAGCACCAGTATCATCATGGACCACTGTTAACAATGAAATACCTCCCAGAATGCATCACTCTTTCCTAAATTATCATCATCATGAACTGGTGTTACAGTGGCAGTCCAAGTTTCATGAGTGGTCTCATATAAAAATAAAATTCTCATTTTGTTTGTATATATTTATTTACACAACATTTTAGCACTAGTGGGATGTGACACAAGGTCAATTTTCTCTGCAGGGTTTAACAGGTTTGAATTCAAAGTATTCCTTTTCTGACACTGATTGCTACACCAAAGTTAAAGAGTCAGTCTGCCCTACTATTTAACAATAGCCGGAAAGAGAATAGTTAAATGGATATCTTTCCCTAGGGTATTAGTGCAAAAGTAAAATTCAAACAGCCTTGTCCAGGTTTTGAACTTGGGTGACCATGTGCATTTTCAGTACTCCATGGGCACTTTTTTTTGTATATAACCGTAACCAGCATAAACTGCACATCATAGTGTGAGTCTTATTAGAGCAAGACACTTACTCTTATTGAATAAAGCAATGTCCAGTCTAATTTACAACTGGGTCATTTCTTAATTATCCAAATACTTGATATAATGGAGATAACTTTAAATTTAGTATCCTACACTTCTTCCTAAATAGAAGCATTATTATCATCATGGACCACTAGTTATATCAAGTATCACTTAAATAAATATAGATGTCTATGAGTGTGTGGGTGAGTCCAGTAATAGATATGATAAACCTGTGACAGAGGGTGCATGGATGTTTTAACACTTATATTTAGTAAGATTTTTAAGAAAAAGATTGAAAAGCGGAAACACAGACATTATACATATGAAAGAGAGAGATATGAACACACTGACATAGAGCAATG